>VZTB01006094.1:263664-315702 GCA_013397245.1 Thryothorus ludovicianus | reverse complement strand
CACGCCCCGCGGCACACGGGGCGGAGCCGGAGCCCCTCGCGTGGTGCCGCCGCTTCCCCTCGGCCGCCAGCGGGCGGCCCCAGCGCTCGCCTCCCCGCCCCGCGGCGCCGTGGGGATGCGGTGGCTCCCGGTGGGTTCAAGCGGGTCCCTCCGCGCTCGGCCCGAGCCCCGCAGCTGCGGGGGCGGCGAGGCGGAGAGCCCCAGGGCACTGTGCTCCGTGAATGAAGAGCTGAGCGAGGGTCTGTGCCGCACACGGTCCGTAACGGGCCCTGGACAGTTCCCAGTAATGCGATTTTTAAACACCTGGCACTTTTCTGCTGACAAGGAAATGGTCGTTCCAAGCTGGGAGACGCTCGCTCCCTCTGAACGCGGGTAACTGTACAAGCGCGCCGACACACTGACAGAATCACAGAATCGGTTCGCTTGGAAAAGACCCCACACGTCCAACCTGTGACCCAACCCCAGCATGCCAACTGGACCATGTCACCAAGTTTAAGGAAAGACCTGCAGTCTCTCCTTTAACACCTCCAGGGATGGTGACTCCACCACCTCCGGGACAGCCCATAATCGCCTTTTCTCTGAAGAAATTCGTCCCAATGTTCAACCTAAATCTACTGTGATGCATCTTAAGGCCATGTCCTCTCATCCTATGGCTATTTGCCTTGGACAAGAGGCCGACCCCCACAGGTTTACCTGGATTTGGGGGATGCGTGAAATGATTGCTGAAATCAAACCGTGCTAAGATTTACAAAAGGGAATTTCTGCTCCTTCACAAGCAGCTAATTGAGTTGGGCAGGAAATCCGGGCTCCGAATCCAGTCCCTCACCAGTGGTGGGGCTGGGAAGCTGCCACCAAACCCGGCAGGCCCGGAGCAGGGCAGGGCTATCACGGGAAATTTCCATGAAATAAAGTGGGAAAAGTTATATAAACCGTATAAACAAATTTAAAACTTAGGAAATGTGTGCAGTATGTAGTCACATAATGTAATGTATGTCCAAAATTTGAGTTCTAAGTATTATTCTAATGTGTGCTGTCACTATATATTCAATGTATATCCCATTTCTATCCAACCAATGTCTTTACTATCTGCCAACATATAGTCTATACTTCTTTTCTATTCAGGTCTGTCTGTTGATAAATTCACATTTCAGTATTCTTTTTAAATAATAAAACCACTTCACTATTTTGAAATACTCAGATTTATTCTCCCAGGGAAAGAGAGAGAAAAATGGAACCAAATATACAGATGAGTAGTTACTTGGTTATGTTTTTCTGGAAAAACCCCAATAAAACCAAACTAAAATGACAGCAACAAAAATCGAAACAAACCAATCCAGCCCCCCAATTCTGGTTGTAGTAGGGATTCTTTTACTCCATAAATGAAAAATTCTCATTGATGCATTATTTTTTTCTCATGCCTCAATCAAAAAGCCAAGAATTTTCAAGCCTTCTTACTGTGAAAAAACCTTATTGTTTGTTAAAACTGTTTGCGCTTCAGTTTCTTTGTCTTCATTTCATATGCATTTTATGCTCTAAGAAGCAACTTAAACACTTTTAAACATATTCTCTAGACAGAATATTTTGTAGCTTTTTCCACTGTTGTTCATTAATGATTCTTTACAGTCTTACAAAACATATTTTTCCTGCAGACATTGAGGACCAGAGATGCTCTTTTTCATCTATTTATGTAACATTTGTTCATGAACAAGTGAGGCTTTTCATCCAACCAAAACATATTTGCTTCAGCCTGTCTCATTCTGCAGTGTAATTATGTTAAGTCTGAGGGCTATATGGCAAGTCTGCAAGGTGCATTTATGACCATGAGAGCAGCTCCTCAAAACTTACTCAAATTCCTGCTGTTACTGTAAGCAGTGTAGATGCAGAAAGCATGGAGTTCTGCCAGAGCTCCTGTGGTATTGACTCAGCTTCTCAGTTAGGGCAGCTACAATACTTAAGCAGGGAATTTTAATTTATTATTTTATTCTCAAAATCAAAAAATGAATTCAAGTCTCCACAACAAAGTTGTCTCTCTGGAGAATTTCAGAGATCTTCAACTAAAACATCTTCTTTCTCTAAAAGAGCAGCAGGAACTAAAATGCTATCAAAACAACCATACTTCTCTTTATCCATATCTCAGAAAATTACAACCCTTAGAAATAGTAATTCTGTCCTGCAGCCTTTGGAGGGCTCTTTCAGATCTGCTGCCTGCTGCTGGAAGTTCCTGGGCATTCCTTACTTGCCATGAAGACCTAACACTGACCTTCAGTAATGCCTGAAATTTCCATGTGTGAATTTCAACTGTGTTATTTTAGGACTGTACAAATACATGCTGACACTGTTGCAGGTTGAGTATCTTAATTAAGATAATCCCCCTGTGTATATGAAATATTTATATGGATGTGAGCAAGACATCTGCTTTTGCTTCCTTGCTTCTTTGGAGACATTGCTTAAATGTTCAATAATTGAGATCCTCTTCATTCAGTCAGAAGCTTTTGACTGAAGTGCTGTGAGTTAGGAAGTGGTTGGCATACATGTGGTCTCTCTTCTAACAGGTTCCTCCTTGTTTTTCACAAGCTAATTGAATTTGGCATCAGGACATATACCTAAGTAATTCACACCAAAACCACTATATATAAAAGGCCTGATAGAAAAGGCTAATTAGGGATTGCTAAGTACCCTATAAAACCAACTCCAGACATGAACTATTAATAGCTAGAAGCAGCTTTGTAAGTTATGTACCTTCTTCATTGTTGTGTCTGCTGATCAGCTTAGTGTGCTGAAAGTAAACCAGAAGTTCTGATCAGTCAAACCTCAGCTTTTGGGCTGCAAATGCTACAGCTTCCTGTTGGCTTTCTGCTTGCTCTGCCCACCCAGTGGGAGGGGAACACTTAGAGCAGCTATAGAGAGAAGACCAGAGAAGAGAAAAGTATTTCCTTTGAGAGGCAGAGGAGATGTGACACTGCCGTTCACATAGGATGTCTATGAATATTAAAAGTAAAATGCCTCTGGAAGAATTTCACTTTTTTTTTTTTTTTCCTACCAATGTAGCCTTGGGTTAACTGGATTAATTATTTTCGTAAGAAGCTCTGGTATTTTATATGGTCACTAATGATTGATGTTGTCATTACTGTGGTTTTTGGCTGCTCTATTTCCTCTATGAGTCTGTCTAATAACAGTCAGGAATGAAGGGGTTCATCCTACCTAATTCCACTCACTCACAAAGAAGAAATCTATTTTAAATTAATCACCCTCTATAGAGCAGAGAGAGCAAGTAAGGTGGTAATTGACTTGTAAGTTAGAATAAGGTGGGTGACTTACCATGAAGAATGGTAACTTTCTGTTCAATTTAGAAAATGAATTTAAATTGGACAGATGTCATTTACACAGGTAAAATTTAGAAGAGGTAATTCTTCTTTTAGTGCTTCCTGACTTTGCTTGGAAGGCTCAGCATAAATGGAAGAAGAACTTTGTGCCGTGGGTCAAACTTGGCATGCACATATGAGCTTGCTGATAAACTGAGTTCACAGGAGGTGTCCTTTTTCCTGTTTTCAGCAGTACAGCCGTGTGTAGCTTCTCAAGCTGGAGCTACTGTCCTCAGGCAAAGGCACAATGTAATCACAAGGACGGGGAGCATGTAAGATGATGAAGTGACTACTGTAGTATAAAGTCAGATATAACAGAGAGCTGATGTTGAAACATTCTCAGTCAGAGGAATAGTAAGGCATTCTCATGTGATGCTTTCCCCTTTGAGTTTGTGTATGTTTATAAGAGTGTATTTTTCACAAGTATATGTAGCAAGCGCCAGAGCTAGGAAAACAAATATCACTTACCTCTAATTTTGAAGTTTCATAAGGAAAATGATCATATGTTCATAAGGAACATACTGTTTGTTATATAATAAGTAGAATATTCCCTACATTAACTTACAGGTTAAATGTTGACTAATTGACTAGTAGGATCTGCCATACCCCACACCATATCACTTCTTAATTTAAATGGTGCAGCATTGCCAGATTGCTCTGGTCAAATTGTAATTCCGGAAATAAAGCTGTATTCCCAATGGATTCCTGGGTGGTGGAGTATTTTCAGTTATACAGCTTTTGCCTGGGCAGCTTTTGGGTACCTGCCAAATGATGGCAACAGACATTTTAATTGCTGGGCTCTCAGCCTTATAATGATAATCAATTTTTCCCTAAGAATCAAGTTTCCATGAGATATGTATATGCATGGTAGCCACCTATTGCAAATATTTGATTGCATTAGTGAAGAGGGAGTACAAAGTGTAAGAAGTCTTTTTCTCAGGGGACTTGTTCAATCAAACAGTGTAGCCTGAGTACTGGATTCGTAGCCAAATGCTGAAACAAATTTGCCCTCAAACCTGTAAGATCCTGGAAATTCTATCAGAAATTAATGCTTTTACAGATTTCTAATTTTGTAATAGTTATAAAAATGGTTTCTTGGTAGCCTGTGCTAAAATCAGACTGATATTAAGCGAAGTAATTATAAAATCACATGTACAAAGGCCATATTTAGCTTTATCACTAAGAGATAAATACATCTGCTGTTCTGTAACATGAGACTTAATAGTGTTTTCATTTCAGGCTTCTGTGCATCTGAAACAATGATGGATCAGATGAAGATAGGTAAGGGAAATGGGCAGATAGCAAATATTTAAGTAATCTGTTCCCTTTCATTAAAGATAGTCAAAGGGCAGCACCTTTCTGCGTCATGGGATGTGTCTTTGCTGTGTGGCTACACAGCCCTGAGAAAGGGGCTGGGATCCAGCTCAGCTCACTAATACAAATTATTTTTCTTTCAGCCACTTGCATTTTTATCCTCAAAGCTTTGTATCCATCAAAGTAATGGGTTAAGAATGTTTGATTCAGATGAGTTTTTTAGTTTGCAGGTGTAAGTTTTTTCTATTTCCTCCCCTCTCTTTTCTTGACTCGTGGTTGAGGAAAAAATTGTAGTCACTGTTGGTTCCTTGTCAAATTGAGTTATTCGTTTTTAATGAACACTTTGTTTCATATTGTAGGAAAAAATTGTAGTCACTGTTGGTTCCTTGTCAAATTGAGTTATTCGTTTTTAATGAACACTTTGTTTCATATTCCTTTTTTCTCATTCTCCCTTGTGCTCCCAGTTGTGCCTTCTTAAAATTCAGAATTCTTTTTTATTTACAGGGCAGCCTTTGGAAGCCTACACAGCCACAGTGCAAGCTTTGCTGTGTTTGTACAGCATTATAATATTGTGCAGCATATAATCCTTCTGGCTGCCAGCAATACAGATGCCATGTGATGACCGTGTTCTCTTTTAGCATCTCTGCACTATATCCCTGCTACTTGAAATCAATGTTTTTAGGAACATAAATTTATTTTGGGTAGGAAAATTATTTTTTCTTGTGAAGATTGCCATCCAAGGGAGTCTCTGTGGCGCAATCGGTAAGCGCGTTCGGCTGTTAACCGAAAGGTTGGTGGTTCGAGCCCACCCAGGGACGTGTTTTTCCTTTTCCTTTGCCATGGTAGGGGGTTGGAACCAGATGACCTTAAGGTCCCTTCCAAACCTAGCCATTCTGTGAAATCTTAGAAATTTGGAATTCTCTGTTTAGCCTCAGGTCCGCTGAAACCCAAGTTTGGCTGAAGTATCAGCAATGGAATAACAGACAAAAATATTTTCATTCATCATTATTTAAAAATGAAATTGCGTAGAAATAGCATAATTTTAGATAAACATTGCAACGTTCCCTATTCTGTCATATTTGTTTGTCTGTATGGTGCTCTGTTGTGTTGCTTGTGAGCTCTAAAGGATCTACATTTGTCCTGGTTTAGGGCAAATTTGGGAAGAAACCTGTGGATGGAGTCCCTCTAGAAAGCAAATCNCTACACAGCCACAGTGCAAGCTTTGCTGTGTTTGTGCAGCATTATAATATTGTGCAGCATATAATCCTTCTGGCTGCCAGCAATACAGATGCCATGTGATGACCGTGTTCTCTTTTAGCATCTCTGCACTATATCCCTGCTACTTGAAATCAATGTTTTTAGGAACATAAATTTATTTTGGGTAGGAAAATTATTTTTTCTTGTGAAGATTGCCATCCAAGGGAGTCTCTGTGGCGCAATCGGTAAGCGCGTTCGGCTGTTAACCGAAAGGTTGGTGGTTCGAGCCCACCCAGGGACGTGTTTTTCCTTTTCCTTTGCCATGGTAGGGGGTTGGAACCAGATGACCTTAAGGTCCCTTCCAAACCTAGCCATTCTGTGAAATCTTAGAAATTTGGAATTCTCTGTTTAGCCTCAGGTCCGCTGAAACCCAAGTTTGGCTGAAGTATCAGCAATGGAATAACAGACAAAAATATTTTCATTCATCATTATTTAAAAATGAAATTGCGTAGAAATAGCATAATTTTAGATAAACATTGCAACGTTCCCTATTCTGTAATATTTGTTTGTCTGTATGGTGCTCTGTTGTGTTGCTTGTGAGCTCTAAAGGATCTACATTTGTCCTGGTTTAGGGCAAATTTGGGAAGAAACCTGTGGATGGAGTCCCTCTAGAAAGCAAATCTGAACCGCCCCTTCCCCCAGCTTGTTTGGGACAGAAAAAATTTCCTTGGAGGAAAGTGGAAAAAAGTTGTTTATTTAACAGTCAAAACACTCCCCAGCACAACAAATAAACAGCACTGAACAACAAAACCTCTCTATGCCCCGCAGAGATGCCAAATTCAGAAAGTCTCTCCCGTGGCTGTAGCTCGGCTCAGTTGCTGTCGGTCCCTCAGGGCTGGGAAAGGCCGGGCCCAGGCCAGGCCCAGTGGGACACAGGTGGGAGCTCCTGGGGCCCTTTGGGTGTTCAGTCCAGAGCAGGTTTAAGCAGTTCCATGAAAAAGGAAAAAAAAACCCACAATCCTGAGAACTTCTCTGCCTCAGCCAGCCAAAAACTAACAAAAAGCAAAGGAGAGCTCTCTCTCGCCATCCACATTGGAGACAACACAGGCCGTGTGTGAAGGAAAGCTGAAAACTCTGATCTTTATGTTTAGAAAAAAACCACCTCAGACATTCCACCCTGTCTCCTTCACTCTCAGATCCAGTTGTAAAGGTACAAAACTTATTTCTGAGCTAAACAAATGAATGGGGATACAATGTAGCATCAACCCAGGACAATGTTATTTTATGATGTTGACATGTAAACACATATATACAAATTATCAACATGGGCTACCGTGCACATCAGGCTTAGCAGAGATTTGACACTTAGGAATGAACAGATAACTGAATAGTTGTGCCATTTCCAGCAATTTTGTATAACCAGTGAGTTGGAATCTACAGGAGAGCTATTGTTCTTTGCTTCTGGCTTTAAATCTCCTGTGCATAGCCCACTTTAATAACTGCTCAGATGACTAGATCTAGTTCTTTTCTGTGTTATTTTTCCTTATGCTTTAAAAATACTGGAACTGAAAGGTTTAACTAACAGTATATGGCTTTCTCTAAAGCCCAAAACCAGAACAAATCCATATGCAGTGAAGCCACTGGAGTCCATTGTCCTTCAGTAGCTTTCTTGTGGACTCTTTTCAGGAGCTGTAGTGATAGGACAAGGAGTAATGGATAGAAATTGAAAGCGAGAGAATTAGATTAGATATTAGGAAGAAATTTTTTACTGTGAGGGTAGTTAGGCACTGGAACACATTGCTCAGGAAAATTGTGGATACCCCAACTCTGGCCATATTCAAAGCCAATATGGGTAAAACCTTGAGCAATCTGGTATAGTGGGAGGAGTCCCTACCAGGGGTGGTCAAGACCAGATGAACTTCAAGGTCCACTCCCACCCTTTAAAATTCAATGATTCTATGATTTGGTTTTATGAGCTTGCCCTTGTCTCACAGAGCTCTCTTTCCACAGACCTGTTTTCATGGTACATGCAAAGCAATTTGGAAATGGTATGCAAATCCCAGTTGGTTGGATCCCTAGGTCCAGATAATATTAGATAATGAATTTAAAATTTATATATTTTTTAGGAGGCATGCTGTCATAAATTTCAGAGTTTCAGGTTGTAAAAGGCTGTGAGTTTAACCAAAAAATCTATTAAGCTTCGTAACCATACTAAGAAACAGGTGAAAGAGTCAGTAGAAATCAATGCAAGTAGTCTTCATAGTGTGTCTGGGCAGTGCATTTTCATGTGAGTGGAAAAGAGGTAAATGAGTTGTTAAGACAAAGTCCAAGAAAACAGCTACTCAGTTGTTGCATATGAAATTTCCATGGGATTTATGTAGAGTTAACATAGAGAATGGATTTTCAGACTAAGCTTCTGCAGCTGAGAATAAATAGAATGTAAGAACATTGCTATGGACCAAGAAAGAAGATGTGAAACAAACTCAGTTAATCCATAGGTCAATCCTTGGCCCATAATTTCATTAGCAGGATGTCACACCTGGAATGGATCCCCAAGTCTTATTACAACAGAGAGATCTATAAGATCCTGATGTACAGAAAACAGTAAAAGCTACAGAGATGTAATATTGTATATAGGGCCAGAGAAACACTGCCTTAAACATGAGCAAGGTGTTAGAAGCAGTACTCTGCTCTTGGATGTGCTTGTCAAAATAAATGTTTAATGAATGGTTAACTTGCAGGAGGGAGGTGAATGGGGTTTAGGAATGTAGTTCCTGAATCTCAAGGGGAATTGAAGTGCTCATACTCCCAAAGCAGCTGAGGGCATCCCAGTACTGGAGGAGGGAGGTGAAATGCTGGTTCCTCTCACCTGGAGCCAGACAGCAACACTATCATTTGTAGGCACAAATCACCAGCTCATCTTGCACAGGGTTAATTCTTAACCTTAACTCCTAATCTCTCCAGAAAATTGGAGACTACTTACTAAAAGAATAGTTTCAAAAGTTACGGGAACTGTATGAAATAGAGTATTTTAAACTGTACTCCAAAATCACACATGGAACTGAAAAAGTTTAAAGGACCTCTTGTACCTGTCTGTATCTATATACATCCCTTGTATCTATATGAGAATTAAAGTAGATGAGAGAAATGAAGTAAAATTATAATTCTACTCTTTGTCTACTGTGAAGCAGGTGCCCTTCCTGGGTGTGGTTTGTCCTCTTTGCTATTCCTGAGAAGAATAAGCAGAGGTCCTTTGGATCTCATTGCAGAATCTGGGGAACCAATAACTTTGGCTAATGGCAGCTTCTGTAGAAATTGAAATTTTAGATGACTGTGGTAAAGCAAATGTGGTATAGAGGCAGGTACAGACAGCCATAATAGCAATGGATATTCTTTCAAACTGAGGAATTAGTCTTATTTTCTGTTAAATGCTGAAAGATGAAAATAAATGAGAAGATAGCTCATTATTAACTAGAAAAAGTAATGAAGCATTTTCCCCAAATCAAGTCAGGCTGTGTTTGGGATGACTTCTCTTGTTACACTGTTGTAGAGAATATACTGGGATATGTTGGGAGCAGAGACTTACACCTTGAGATATTAAATACCTTAACAAAAAAGTAATGGTAAATCCCTTTGGATAAAATTGCCTGGAAAATCTGTGGTTATGGAGAAAGGATTTAATGAAGAAAAAACCCTGTCCTTTACACCACTACATAGAGAGGATAATTTCAGATTGACAGAACCTGACAACTAAAGAAATAAATTTAATTGTCTTTTTTTTGTGCCCTGAGTGAGTCTGCAGTTTGCTGCCAAGAGCTTTCCTGTTTGGATGAATGTTCTTTTCATATGTTAGTGATTATTTAGGGTGAGTTCTGGTGCTGATATTTTGAGGAAACAGCCTATAGGATAGTCTTGGCACAGAAGATTTTGACAGCAACAACCCTGAGATTAGCTCAGTTGCTTAGATCAGGGTGCCTATAACACCATGGCTGTGAGTTTGACACCTCTGTGGGTCACTTACTTCAGAGTTGGACTAGATGATCCTTGTAGATCCCTCCCAACTCAGAATATTTTGTGATTCTGTGAATGACAGTGAATTCTGGAATAAAAGCCCTAGAAAGTCTTCAGGGGCTGGTAATTAGTGTGTGAGTCAATAGGTGGTGCACAACGCCTATGAAAATGCTGGAGAACTGCTCTGCTGTTTCACTGTGTCTTCAGAATTGGTATTTGGGAATTTCGGTAGCTTTAACACAGCAAGATATTGATAACAATAATTATTGGACTTTATTATATGTATTTAAAATACTTGTGTTCAAAATAATATTCAGATGATGTATTTGTTTGCTTTGATAGTTATATTTGCCTGAATGAGAATCATCATTTCCTGAGTAGCTGGAGTGTACACATAAACATGGATTCATGTGCAGGAAATTTTGCCCACGTAATATCCAACCACGTTTTCCAGGAAAGGACAAATGTATTCTAGCCTTAGAATATAGACATACAGTAATTTATATGTTTATGCACTGTATATTGCATTCATTATGCATCTGAGATTCATGGGGGAGCCTTATAGAAAAATAGTGGAATTCTAATGAGCTCAGAGTGAGGCATGAGTAAAGCTAAATGAATTAGAGGTTACTTCTGTTTGCGTGTCTAATAGCTTTATTGAAGCTTGCTAATAATCTCATTGGAATTGGATACATGATTCTAATACTGTAAAATACTGCATCAAGAGGGTAGTAGGAAGGCAGATTCTAGGAGATCCTGTCTGAAACCACTACAGGAAAACGAATCAAAAGTCTCATCAAAAGCTTCAACTTAAACCTGAGTGGTAGAAGTGTAGATATGTTGTTTTGTCACTCACCTATTAAAGGATATTTGTCTGTAGCACAGTTTTCATATTTTAGACTGACAAACTCAGATCCTGAAGACAAAACTGGCAGTTTCTCCCCATGGGGCTATGTAGTTAAAACTGCCCCTTCTAGAATGGTGCTACGTGGTTTGAGTTTCTTTTTGCTCAATGTTGGTCCCAATGATGGTGTTCTCCTTGCCTCTAGTTTTTACTTTACCATATTAATGCAAAAGTACATGCTACAGAGAGCCCAATGTGCTTCCAGCTGAGCCTGTTGCAACAGGAAACTGTGCTTGGAAACAAAAAGGAATATTTGTACTGGAGGCATCAGAAGTCAGCTTAGACACAATTTGAAGCATATACTGACAGGAGCCTTTTCATCTCTGTCCATCTCCTGGCGGGATGGTGTAAGAGAAGCTGATAGACAGAGCATACTTATTGATCACACAGGTGAGGGTCATCAGTCCTGCAGATTCCAGGGAGGAAAATGTTCTGAATGCTGCAGGACTTTGGTTTGCACAATTGTATCACAACCGAGCACTACACGTCAGTTTTCCCTCGACCCAGCCTTACAGAGCTTCTCCAGCAATTCTGTTCCAGATCAGCACAGCCAGGGTTTGCTGCAAACTTTTCCTTTCACTTAGTTACTGAAGCTGTTTTCTTTTCCTTCTAGCATTCTTTCTTTTACAAATGTAAACTCTATTGTTTTAGCTAATTTGTGCTAATGGTCTAGATGAATTGCTGCTGAAAATGAAGTTCTCCAAAGATAATGCTTATGGGGAGAGGCAAAGTACTCCCAAAAATAATTAAGATCACTTTACCAGAATTTTGTTCAGTATCTTATATTCCCAAAACTAGACAATATCAAGGCTCCCTGCCCTACCATTTATCTCTTATTTTCAGCTGTGATCTTTGAAAGACAGTTTCTTCAATATTGTTCATAGCATAAGCAAAATACTTGATCATGCAATAACTTCTGATAAGCTGAAAACCTGCAAGGCAGACTGAATATATTTCCAGTGCTAATAAGGCTGGAATTTGTTAGGTAAACACTATGTATTCTTCCAGGTTTAAATTCCAAATGAGGCTGCTTTTGGGGCAAAGATCTGAAAACACATAATTTGGATGTTACCAGTGAGCTGATAGCAAAGAAGTTTTCTCTGCCTAGAATGACATGCCATGGGAAGAGATGACAGAGAGCAAAGGAGAAATCGGATGACAAAGGGAAGACAGTGTTTGCTAGGTGTAGCTTCCTTTCTAAACTCAAGTGTTCCTTTAACTGTGGTTTGGGGTTTTTTTCACCCCAGACAACAAAGGTCCACTTCCCTATCTTAGCAATAACCTTTGCATACCTTCTAGTGAATTGCATAACCTTAACATTTTAGCTTTTCAGTCCTTGTAGGAACTTCCTGTCTTCTAGTTAATCTATACAAGGAAAAAGTATTTACTGTTTTCAATTATTGAATTACTGGTTTTACAACAACAAACTTTTTTTGAAATAGTAAAACAATGCTTAAAATAATATTTTAAGAGTTTGCATGGTCTAATGAGTAAAGGCAGGTATTTATCTACAGTATATTTTACTCAGTGAAGAAAAAATGGGCTGTATTTCATAATGGAAATTCCCATTTTACTAATTCAGCACACAGGTGCAGGCACATAGCAGCTGCACTTAAGATCATGTTTTGATATTTGTCCAATTTTCCTTAAAGCAAGAACAAAAACAAAGGCTTTAGAAACAGACTTTAGTGTTTACTCCCCCCTGCACCATTTGGAGCTGCCTTCAGACTCTCAGCTGCTAATCTTTAGAGTGGTGCTTTCTTCAGGTTACAGAGACTTCATTCAGGAAATTTTCTTCATGCCTCTCTGGGAGTTCTGGCTGATCATCTCACCTCTTCTCTCACCTGCTTTTGCTGTTGTCTTCATGGTCCTCTGGGGTTCTCTCAAGCACCTTCCCAATCACAAAAACATGGCTGTTGGAATTGCAGTTCATTTAGGGTTTTTCAGCAGTCTTCTAAAAGGTCTCAGAGAAGAAGTCTTTGCTTCTCGTGGTGGTTTGTGTGAGAGTAAATTATTAAGGCTCGCAAAAGCATATAGTTGTGTCCCATACACAACTGAACAAACTGTAAGGGCCTAATAGACACTGACCTTCCTGACAAAACAACTACATTTGAGATTCTTGGCATAGACTTCTGCACATCCTTTCTAAAGGGCACAGGCACAGTTCTGCTGATTACAGCACAGCATCAGCCAGCACAGCTCTATCAACAGTCACGAGCTTTCTGTCCTCAAGTCAAAGACAGAAGCTTCATACTCCTTTCACCTTTAAGTGGAAGGATGATCCTTCTTGCAGCCATGAATCTTACTTAGTATTTGGAAAAAAGGAAAGAATTCTTTCTGCTTCTGAACTTCTCAACCAATGAAGGCACAGAGTTACTGAGTGAGTTTCTTGAGAACTTCTCAAAAGTTTGTGTTGAAATGAAGAGTCAAGTAGAAAATCACACCCTTAAGAGAGATGTAGGCAACCTTTTAAGGCTTTAAAAAAATATTTTATAGCAATGTGCTAATGGTATTGTAAAATACAGGTGTGAGAATCTCCAATGCATCTAAGCAAGTAATTCATTAAATAGTTTCTTTTGGAACACTGGACATGCTTTATTTCATTTTTTTTCACAATTTATTTAAACATCTCACATATACAAAATACATTTTCTTTCTTTTTTTGAGAAATGATGATTTTTTTTTACCCATTGTAGAAGATGGAAATGAAATTTGAAAGCAAGAAGACCTGATTTTGGAGGAAGAAAAGAAAGAGGAAGAAAAATTATCCACATGCTTAAGCTGTGGGTGAGACAGGACATCCTAAGTTTTAAGACAGACTTCAAAGAAACAGAGAAGCAATACTTTAAATGCTACTAGCACCATCAAAGTTCAAGTATTGGAAAGATACTCTGTAATTATGCAATTAGCACCACTGTATTTTGGGTGGAACTGAAAGTACCTCAGATCATATGGAGAAGTTCCTACAAAAGATGTGGATCACTTTTGATTTAGTGTATGAGGTAGTTTAAATCTTTGGAAGTCATGGATTTAAACTTCCTCTGTGGAAGATATTCAAAGACCACAAGTGGTGCAAACTTTCATGACTTTTTATTTTGGTTTTTTTTTCTTTACAAAGGTTGACATTTCCCAAAACAAGGTGTTAAATCTTGAAAGACTTCCAAGTCCATTTGGGGCTGTATTAAATTTCATTGCACAATGCTCCAATCAATTCTTCTCCTTCTCTTTCGCCCAGAGTTTAAGCAAGTAGATGAACAGAAGAAATGGAAGGAGTCAGCTTTCATTACAAAAAGAAATGACAAGAGAATAATTTGGGAGAGGCTTTAAGTTAATTTTAGTTCATTCATTTAAAACAGACTGGGCCAATGTCCAAACCGAATTCTTGGTCAGCGCCGCCAATATCCAAAGGTGCAATGTCAAGGATGGGCAAGCGGGATGGTTTATTTGTTCTGTACTCAATGATTGTTTTGCCCCATTCGTTGTTCTTTCTCTGTAAGAGAGGATTCATTGCAATTGTTATTGCATTGTTCACAGTATTAAGAACTGTTTCACCTGAATGGATAATCTCTGAAATAATTTTATATTAATTTTGCTTCTATTGTTTGCAAATCAGATACCCACATCCAACTATTTAGATCCCCATACAGAGAAAATATTTACTTGAATCTTCTGTAGTCCTATGTGATGCTGCATGCAAGCTACCATATTATTCACATTCGTTTGTATCCTAAGAGAACCTTGCTTGATTGTTTCAGGACTTAAAGATCCTGCCCCTCCTATAGCTTGTGCACTGTTTTCTTATCAATCTTCTATTTACACAGCATTTGGGTCTGGTCCCTCTGCAAACTTTTTTTTGCCACGTGTACGGTACAAGGAATGATTGGTTTGTAACCTCTTCCTTCCCACTTGTTAACGATCTGCCATGGTTGGGTTTGCAGGCTATGTATCTTCACCAGGCAAAATTTTTCTGGTTTGACCAATAATCTAAATCTGAATTAAAGCACAACTCTATCCTTAATCGCTTGCTTAGGCCTGTGGCAGCACTGTGCCGGTGCTTTCCGCGTTACTTACAGAGCAGCCATCCTCGAGAACACTGAAAGTGAATCTGCTGTTGCCTTCAGCTCGCAGTTCAACGTCGTTGGATCCCTGCAGCACAACAGCCTTTTTAAGGTTGCCAGTTTCTGCATCCATGTAGGCAATGCTGTTCTTGCAGTGGTAGGTGATGTTCTGGGTGGCATGGTTGGCCAGCAGACGCATGAAGGCGAGTTGGGTGGCCATATCCTTTGAGGTCACTCCTTCACTAGCGTATTCAAACTGAAAAACAGAGAGGAACCCAGTCAGTTGTACTGCTGGGCAAAAGAGGATGTTCATAATGCAAATGGCATGATAGCTGCTCTAGTATCCTGCTTTCAGCTAGGGTATTCTCAGTTGCTAGTATTATTCTCAGTTGCTGATACAGTGCTGCGTTTTGGATTTGGAATGAGAATGGTGTTGATAACACACTGATGTTTTGGATTTTTGCTAAGTCAAAAGTTTGTTTGTTTGTATTTGTGTGGAGCTTTTTCTGTGTCTCATGCTCTGCCAGTGAGGAAGTGGGCAAAAGAAACTGGGAGGGAGCACAGCTGGCACACGCAACCTGGGCGGACCAAAGGGGTATTTGACACCATAAATAATTGTATTTTTTCCCAATATATAAACTGGGATGAAATAACCCAAAAGGGTGGCCAGTCTGGGTTCAGGAAGCAGGGGGATCTGGCATCAGTCAGCAGGAGGGTAGAAATTACATACATCAACTGTTGTTTTCCTTTTTATTATCATTACTATTTACCATTGTTACTGTATTTTATTTTCAACTATTAAACTGTTTTTATCTCAACGTGCCAGTTTTTCTTTGTTTCTCTTCCCCCTTCTACTAGGGTGGATTGAGGGGAAGAGAGAGGGAGTTGAGCAAGTGGCAGTGGTACCTAATTTCTATCTGAACTTAAACCATGACAGCTAGGAACTTTTAAAAAAAAATCACAAGTCTGCAATCACTTTTCTATTGCCAATCCAAAACTAAAGAGCAAGAAATAGAAGCAGTAGGAGGTAGACTGACAACCAGACGCAAGTGGATGTAAACTGTACAGTTCTTTCCAATTGTTCCAAGATATGGTGTTAACAGTTTATATGGATTCAGAGACAAAATCAGGTAAGTTCAAGGAAGACAATCTACTCTTTCCACAGCTACACACAAACATGCCTATCTCAATAAAACCATGAAATTTTTTTTATAGCATTTTGAAACTTTTAAAAATATAGTAGTGTCTTTTCTGTTATTAATATGAATAACAAAATTCCTAATATTAATATTAATAGTAAAATGAATATTATACTATTACTGTAATAGTAAAAATGTTTTTTTCACTCTTAAATTCTCTTTCCAGCATCTACTCTTAGCCACTCTAAGGAACAGAACCCTAGACTGTTCTGATTCAATGTGATTAAATCTCATCTTCGACCCTTCATCACAATACCAACTCAATTTCATTTAAGAATTATGCAATTAAATCTCCTTAGCTGTACAAAAGTGATGTATTTGCTATTTTCTGGGAGAGTGTCTAACATGCAAGTAGTGGTTCTTGTTTTTACTTATACCAACAATTCTGAATGTTATGGTGGCATGTGCTCAGAATCTATGATGTGTAATATAACTACCTTTCAGGAATAGTTTTGTATGTATTTCATGTAATAAATACCAATTTAAAAGATTGATGTTTTTCTAATTTTTTCAGACATTTTCTGGACTGTCTTTATATGTACCATATTCCAGTCCAGGCTTCCCTTAGCAATAACCATCAGTCAGGTGCAACTGATCATTTGCAAACATCAAGAAAAGTTAGAACAATACTAAGAAGTACTTTTAACAAACTGATCTAAACCAGAATCAGAGCTCTATGCCCTTGAGATAAAAGGCTTTTTCATACTTCTCCCCTAAGAATTTAAGTTTTGTGTTTGCTTCCTGGGAGTCAGTGAATTGGGAACTCTTTAGATGGCAGAGGAAACAATCACCCTGCCATACATCACTTACCTGGCTGCCACCATTGATAGTTTCACCAAACCATATGTGCTGCTTCTTGTCCTTGGGATTCTTGCTGATATACCAGTTCTTAGCAGGAATATTGTCAGGGTTGGCATAGATGCAAGTCTCACCATTGGAAAAGTCACAGTATGCTCTAATGGCATCTGCAGTGCAGCCTTGGTTGGGATCAATCCAGTAGAAGCCTGCCATTGAGGGAAAAAATGCAAACAATGGTTCACTCAGCATAAACCTTGCATTCAGCTCATATTCACTTGTCTGATAAAGGAACTCAGGCCATAAATATCACAGCTAGGTGCAATATTAAAGTGATAAGAGGGATACAGATATTTTGGATTTTTAATGTATAAGAAACTGTATTTGAAAGCAAGGGTTAAATATTTTTTGTATTATTTCAGAAAATTATTGCAATAATATGCAACAATATCTACAAAGAGCTTTTCAGGATGTAACTGCATCTATTTTCAGTGGAGGCAGAAAGAACTTCTTCATTGGTCATTCAGTATTTTTGCCAAGTGGCCAAGGATACCTTTGACTGAAGAAAGCTAATGCCCAGGAAGTGCTCCCAGAGCCAGAAAGGGCAAACATCTGGCACTAACATACCGCTGCTCCATTCTGGGTGGCTAAGTCTGAGGTCACGACAGGTTCGAGCTGGGTTCTTTCTGGAGCCTTCTGGGGTCAGCAGGGTCTCAATTTGGTTATTCAGTGTTTTCAGAGTGGCATCAACTTCATAATCCTTGGGTCTGAGAGAAGGCTGATCAGCCCGGTAATATTCTGCATCAAAGCCAACTTCATATCCACCACCATTGGGACCAGGGGGGCCAGGGGGACCAGGGGGGCCAGGAGGACCCTAAAATTTTTCAAGTACAGAAGACAAAATGCATTCTGTTAGAGATATGATACTTTTAATGAAATGCTTGCACATATGCATAGTCCTGGTTAACTTCTGGCACCCTCAGCTCTAATCAGAGGCAGCACACGTGGACTTGCCCTGGGTTGAAGCAGTGGAAGATGCACTGTGCAGGAATACCACATCTCCTTTGTGCCTTTGCTCTCTGGCACAGGGAGTGAACAAAACTTTTTAGTTTAGGTCCATTGAACAGTTCCCTAATATTAAATATCTTTTCTTAAGAAATAAAACCATATGCATTATTAATCTGCCAGGCTTCTAAAGTGATGTAATTGCTAGGCTTATGGAGTAGCATAAATGTATTAAATCAACAAAGAAAGAAAGGTTATACTTACAGCAGGACCTTGGCTACCATGAGAGCCACGCACACCAGCAGGGCCAATAGGTCCAGGGAGACCATTGCGACCGTCCTTACCAGGAGGACCAGAAGGACCAGGTGGACCCTTAAAGGAAATTTGAACAGTTTAAATGACAGTGAAAATGCTACAAATAGGGATTCATATGGATGGCAGCACACATATATATTACACAAAGAGACTGGGAGTTATTTGAATATATATATATGAAATTCACGTACCCTTGGGCCAGCAGGGCCGGTGTTACCAGGAGGACCTTGATCACCATGTTGGCCCTATTGGAAAAGATACACAGTTATCAAAAAAAGAGAAGTGGAACGTGTTTGTGTTTGCTTGATTCAAGAGGGAACTGTATGTAATGTGTATTTGGGCTCAGAGAATGGGAATCTAGGGCTAACGACATTTATTAGTGGAGTTAGGGTATAAAATGCTTGTTTTGGGAAGAGAAGAGAGAGTGTGTCAAGATATATTTAAGAGGATAACCTATAACATTCTTTATATTGTCTCTTTTGATCTTCAGAGAAGGCTTTAAAATAAAAGTCAGAATTCCTAAAGTTGATACTTAAATTTAAAGGGAAGAAAATTCATAAATTACTTTGGCTTTGTTTTTAAAATTTTAAATTTTTTTTTGGTTTTGTTTTAAAATTTCTGGCCAAAATAAGAAATAATACTAAAATAAAGGCAGAAGATTTTTTAATTCTTTGTTAGCCAAATGCAATTGAGCTTTAAGGGAACTAATGGTAGACACAGTTCTAATGCCAATATCAGTATTTGCCATTTTGTACAAAAAATGTTGAATGTTAAAGAGACAATTTATGACTCTTCATTTGAAAGGTGCAGAGTGGAGTAAGTGGTATTAACATGCTCTATTGTGCATATGGAAATCCTTGCTAGTGTGACCTTATTTTGGTTTTCTTTGCTCTTTATATTAAAAACCCTGAAAATCATTTACTTACAGCAAGACCAGGAAGACCCTGCAATCCATTGTGTCCCTTCAAGCCAGGCAGACCTCTAGGCCCCTTATCACCAGGCAGACCTTTCTCACCACGTGGACCTTGTGGGCCCTAGGAAGGGATATAGGTGTCAAAAGAATAAATTAGAAGGCTTCAAGACCATACTCCTATCAAAGCAAGAATTAAGTGTAAATATTCTACATTATATATCCCAGTTATACATTACGTGTACATTATATATCCCAATGTATATGATGCATATCCCCTTAACACACCCAGGAAGAGTGCAAATCCCAAAAGCTTCAGGATTGATCCCACAAAAGAGAATGCTAACTGAGATTCTAAGTTCCTAAATATTTTCATATCCTTAAGCATTACTTTTCAGGCCCCTTGATCACAGTTATGAGCCCTTATTGATAAAGCATGTTTTCTCTTCTTTCATCAATGTGACAATATATTTAAAAATCAGACTTACAGCAAGACCTCTTGGACCAAAAGCACCAGCAGGACCGACAACACCAGCAGGGCCCTGAAACAAGAATAGAGAATACATGTCACTGCTGCATATTGTTCCAATGAAGGTGCCATGCTCAACACATCTCTGGAGAAGGTGAACTAATTATCTATACATTGTAGAGAGGGGATGTACTTTGTATATATGATAGACCAGTCTTAGTCCCCTTAGACTTTAATCCAGAAAGTTAAGGTGTATCATCATCTCATTGACTTACGGGTTCACCGCGGTTTCCAGGCTTCCCAGAAGGACCAACTTGGCCATGAGGACCAGGAGCACCCAGAGCACCACTGGGGCCAGGGTTGCCAGGAGCACCACGCTCACCCTGGGAACAAAGGAATGCAACAGGAGACACATTGTGTTATTACTGACCTACACATACTGGAATATTTCTTCCATGACAATGAAATAAAAGAAAAAGAAACAAGTTACCTTGAAACCAGGAGCACCATCACGGCCTGGAGGACCATCATTTCCAGGATTGCCCTATTAAAATACCATGAAAGAAATTACTAAATTTCATCACCTTCCACCTCACACAGAACTGTGTCTTAGTCTAATTGTTTACAGTGAGAGTAAGAATATATTGAGATAGGACAGTATAAATCTTATAGAGAAAAAACCTCTTCCTTATACATGCCATTCTCAAATACCTTAAATATACTAATGCTCTCAGAAAATTAAAATGGTCTTCAAATATTCTAGGTTTTAAATGTTCAGTAAAGAAAAAAATTACTGGGCTTTGAAACATTTCTCTAAATGAAATGGTTAAGACAATAGTGGTCTTCACTAGCTTGCAGTCTTTTAAATCTGAGACTTTCTTTTTAGATGAAAAATGCCAGTGGAGGGAAAAGAACCTAAACTATAGCCACAACTAAATTACTTTGTTATGTACTTCACAAGGTTAAATGACTTCCTTTGAGAATGTTAATTTAACTTCAGCATATAGGCTGTGTCCAAAAAAACCCCTTTTCCTTCAGAAAATTCCAATGAAACAAAGTTTGGGATCTTTACTTACTATTCTCTGTCCTATTTGAAATCCTGCAGTCTCTGCAAGATTTGTATTAATAATGTATTAAGTATGATTCAGGTCATCAAATAAGCTTCCCTGATCAGGCTGCAATTTTTATACTTTCATGAAAGATATTTATGTTCCCCACTCCATCTTTCTTGGCATTTAAGTAAAAAGTGAAAAGATTTTGAGAGTGACTTGAGAATGTATTTCAGACACAACTTGTGCTTTAAAAAGTCTGTCACCTAGTTGGGCATAAGAATCCATGTCTTTAAAAATCCTGGTATCATTTTCTCTGAAGACATTGTACAGGTTTGCTAGCAGAACAGCCTCCAGTTCCATCCACTTTTTCCAAGTGTTTGTAATTGGATCAGAATAAAGGAAAAGCAACCTGAAGAGGATAAAAGACAGCTTACATCACGTCCAGCTTCACCAGGAGCACCATTTGGACCAGGAGAACCCACAGGACCGGAGGGACCACGGGCACCAGGAGGACCAGAAACACCCAGAGGACCAGGTTCACCCTAATACAGGAACAGTTGCAACAACACGTGACATTATAATACAACAGAAACCAGTCTTACAGAACTTTATCTAAGAGCAACATTTCTCTGCAATGAGTTCAGGAAGGAAAAAGTAATCAGGACACAAGAAACATACCTATCTATATCAAACACTATCTTCATTCTAAAAGCTATTATTAGAAACCTCTTAACACTTCTGACATTCAGAAATTTGCTCACTTGCAGATAATTCTGGTTTGTCTGACCAAAGCCAGAATTTCTTCCACTGATCTAGGTCTGGTAAGTCTATATTGGTCCATATCCTCTGTTTCCAACAGCAATGGAAACAGCATAATCTGCATCTCCCTGGCTTCCCATAAGACAGGACCTCAAGTGTGTGTGTGGGTTTTTTCTTTTTTACTACATGTTATCTTTTTAAAGCAGTTCACTAATCATATACTCACTGTTGCTCCAGAGATGCCTGGAAGACCACGCTCTCCCCGAGAGCCAGGCAGACCAAGGATACCAGGAGCACCAAGAATACCCTGAGGACCTGGAGTACCAGGAGGACCCTATGACATGAAGGGAATAATATTTATATTAATATACAAAAATAAATGCAACATATATATCAGACAATGATTCTGAAAATTTCATTCTCGGCTGTAATTTCTGCAGATCACAGAAGAAATGGCTATAATTTTTTATTGAGTAACAATTGTGATATTTCCCACTATTCCTTATTCAATAAGACAGAAACATGTATGACTTTAAAAAAAAGCCAGTAATTCTGGATGTGAAAGCTTAAAGATACTCAAAAGTAATTATTTTATCTGCATAAATTCTAAGTCAACCTGGGAGCATACCACTTTAACCTTGTGATCCCCACAAATCAGAGTTTCTGATGTAGCTATCAATCGAGATTGTTCTAAATGGACAGGTTCCTTCTCTTTCTATCCATGAGGATCAATTTCAGAGCAGATGTGCTTCCTATTCTCAGACTAAATATCAATTTATTCTGTAGTTAGAGAAAGATACAACTCACCACAGGAGAAAAAGAGAAAGAAAACCCTGATCCAGGGATCAGGTTCACTTTTTATGGCATGTTTGTCAAGCACGCCTATAAACAATTTCTTGCGTCTCAGTAGAACTTCTACTTAAAGGCATTGCTAAATTTGTGAGTAAAGTAGAAAAGCCCTTCACAAACACTAGGAGTATCTATCTCAGAAACCATAACATTTACAAAGAAGAGAAACTTTTTAAATGAGATGCGATACTCAGTAACTTACAGCAGCACCAGCCTCTCCAGACGGACCTTTCTCACCAGCAAAACCAGGGGGGCCAGCAATACCTTGTTCACCAGTGCGGCCGACTGGGCCAACATCACCACGCAGACCTCGAGGACCATCTTTGCCAGCTGGGCCAGGAGGACCAGGGGGACCAGTGATGCCCTAGGATTGAGTATGAATGTGATACCATTACAATACAGACCTGGGGATAACACAGATAAATTTCATGAAAAAAGAATAGTCCCTTGCAATAAACAGGTCATCACATGCTCTGAAGCAGCATCTTCTATTGCTTTGTTAGCAGTGAAGAGCTGGAAGCAGTAGAATTATTTGACTGCTTTATTTTTTCTAACTCTGGGTAGGTGAAAGTAGAAAAATGTGGTGGGAAAATATAGTTCTGTCTCTCGTTGGAGACATTAATTACAACTATAAAATCCATGAGAAAAAAAAACAGTATCTTCAAATTCAAGAGGATTATTTGCTTTGGATACCGGGATTTAAAATTTATTTAAATCTAGAGTATCTAAGAAAAGAAGTGCCTTTTGGTAAAGGTTGGAAACACCTTTGAAAAGAAAAAACTACAAATGTCAAAGTAGAATGAGAATTTCTTGCTGAAAAATAGATTCACATTCCAAAACACAGTGAGTTTGCCCTACTCAAGACAGGGCCTAGAACTGCAGGTACTCTAGAAAATGTAATATGATAACCTTAACATTCTTCTGCACATTGGACATGACCTTCTTATTCCACTCCATCATGAATAATTGCATTTGAACAAAAGCAAATAAACACACAATTTTGGAAATTGCTGGGTACTTCATGAGGCATAGGGATGCTTGATGGATTATAAAAACAAATTAAATGCATAGATTGTACCCTGGGAGTTTGAACAGTAAAATATTTTTCTTATCCAATTCTATAAGGATCTGGTTATTCCAGTGCAATTATGATTCTCATCAATGAAACAAAAGCTAGGGTTATCCCTAAGCAAAGCAACTTCTGACTTATCCCCATTAGAATTCTTCGTTAGTTACTTACAGCAGGGCCAGGAGGACCAACTCTTCCAGCAGCACCAGGGAAACCAGTCATGCCCTAAAAGCAAATTTGAAAACGAAGATTAGGTTTAAAGGAAATAATAACTTCATAAAAAGCAACAATGTCAGTACTAAAAGCCTGAAGACTTACAGGAGGACCAGCATCACCACGAGGGCCAGCGGGACCAGCAGCACCAACGGGACCCTAAGTAAGAAGGGTTGAAAATGAGAGATGGATCAAGCAAAGACAATTAATGCTTCCTATTTAGAATAAGGGCTCAGTCTCACTATTGTGAAAGCTAAGGGTGATTTTTACACCAGCAGGAGGAGGACTGGGCCCAAAACCATGCTGCTTATCCTGATAATAGTGTATTAAATTCTCACAGACATTTTAAATCAGTATCATAAGGTCCAAGAAAAGTTGCATAAGGAATTTATGATTTAGATTAATTTTCTGGCAAATGTTAAGTGCATCAAAACAAATCTTTGACTTCAAGATGTGAAAACAGGGCAAAATCATGAAGTCGTCCATTTGCACTGTGTGACTAATACAGCCACACAGTGCAAGAGCCTGGTATTGGTCTATTAAAATTAGACAGTAGGTAACCCAAGCCACATTATCCTGCAACACTTTGCAGTATTTGAAGTACTTGGGTCTGACTTTCTGCATCATTTCAACCAGTTTCCCAGTAATATGCATGTGAAGCAGTATATAACTTTGGGCAACAAAGGTGTCAGCACATGAAAAGCCAATGTGCAAATGAGTGCATGGACAAATTTGCACACATGCTTCTGGATGACTGAGTCTGAAAATCAGACTGTGACAGCACATCTCGTCTTTGAGAGAAAAGTGTCAATGTCCTCAGCTCAGAACCCACCCATAATCACCCCCTGAATGGTCCAAAATAGAGTGATTTTGCTGATCTTCAGAGCAAGTTGAAAATTAGTTACTATTTTCTCTTCACTTCAGTTCCAGACTCACAATCTGAGCCCACATTAATATACTGATAAAATTTACATAATGTGTGAAAAGTTAGCATGCTAACTTTTTTCACACTTTTTTTTCCCCACTTTTTTCATTACCTTTTCAGAATTCAAGGCTTTCAGCCTAATGTATTGCTTACATAGCACAGTTGAGAGCTATGCATTTCACAAAGACACAGTTCACTTACTGGTGGTCCAGAAGCACCAACTGGGCCAATGGCACCTGTTGGTCCAGTTTCACCCTTGGGTCCTTTGGGCCCACGCTCGCCTTTAGCACCAGGCTGACCAGCTGCACCCTGTGGGCAGAAAAACAGACAAAATGAGGAATTAAAAACCCTGCAGAGGAAACAGAGGAAGGTTACGGCATCAATAAAAGGAAAGTGCAAACAAAACTCACAGGGGGTCCAGCAAATCCACTGGGACCTACAGGACCAGGCTCACCACGTTCACCCTAGAAAGAGGACAAAGCAGAGACAACTGGTTGGAATGGACTTTAAAAGGGCAGTTTTCTGAACATCATGTCTTTGATTCAGGAATAATTGTAGAAATTGCTACTTACAGGGATACCACGGGCACCAGCAGGACCAGCAGGACCAGCAGGACCTCCTTCTCCCTAAAAGACAGCCCAAAACATTTTGACACTAGGAAATGGCCTTACTGCAGCCAGAACAGGAATGCTCCTGTGGTACAGATACATATAGTGAGTCACCCTGGGTCTCCAGTGCAGAGGAGGTTACTGAAAATTATTCTGGTTTTGATACACTCTGCATTAAACATTTCTAATGCTTCTCAGACGGCATAAAGTAGTCTGAGCTAAGGTGTGGTTATTCAACATTGTATCAAAACTTCCTCTCACAGTGCCAGTAGGATTGTGGAGTTTAACCTCAGCTGGGAAAAAATTCAGGCCAAGACTGAATCAGAATCCTCTCCAGATATAACACACTTCCATATAGATGTATATCCTCTTCCCTGCCCTTTTAGGAAAAGGTTTGGGGTCCTATGGCAAGCTTCACTGAACAGTCCCAACAGCCCTTGCTTCCTGAATCTGAAAAACTGAAAGAATTGGTGCAAACTAGAAAGATGGAATTGGTTTTTGTGGAACTCATCTTTAATATTCATATGTGAGTAAATTGTATCAACAAGGCATTTTTTTCATTCAAAGAGTAGACTTACCCGATCACCAGCACCACCAGCAGGGCCAGGAGCACCAATAGCACCAGGAAGACCCTACAGGCCAAGAGACAGGACACTGGTTCAAACAAAATGTAAACAGGATCAACTACTTGTAATAAGCTTTCTCTATCCTCCTGGAGAGAGGTGTGTAACTGACTTTCAGATGTTCTCAATATAAAGGATACATGATTTTATAAAACAAAATCTATTCTGTTGTTTTCTTTCCCAAAGTATGAATTCTAAGAAAGGCACTTGAAATCTCAAATTAAGGATAGTTTTGTGTAACTTTGCAGACTGCATTTAAAATTAGCTGTCTGGGCTGAGCCCATTGAATTAAAGTGAACACTGTCACACTGAACAGCTGTGCAATGTCTTTGCAATACTCTGCTCATGTAATTTCTCTGCTTGGATGCACGAGAAGTGATCCATTTTCTCTCTCTGCACCCCTGAATTGGATCATCCTTGGACAAGAGGAAACAAAATTACATTGATTTGTAACTGTGTAACTGAGATACAAGCAGTAACATAATACAGTGGGAAATGCAAGCTCTGAAAATCCTTCTCAGTGATTTAAGTTCTGAGGTGTAGCAAGGTAAAGTCAAATAGAACCAGAAGATACTTACACGAGCACCATCTCTTCCAGTTGCACCCGTATCACCTCTCAGACCTGGGGCACCCTGGAACACACAGTGGGAAAAATTGTATTGGTAGAGAACACAATAGTTTGCATGAAAGAAGTCCTGAGCTGTTTGCTGAGTGTCTGTGCGTTACTTAGACATCATACAAAAAGCTTATCATGCTAGGTTTTCTGGAGAAATGAGCCTTGATTATTATTTTGTTATTACTGCTGAGGAGGTACTGACTTGCAGAGTGAATGTTTGGAAAGGGAGCTGGCATGCTTTTCAGAATAAACCTGCTTCTGCTGTGGGAAACCTTCTTGGTTTCTCCCAGATCCCAAGAATTTTGAACGGAATTAGAAATTGAGAACTATGTCCATGTATATTACAAATGATGAATATAAATCCCCCTCAAAATCTCTTTTCCTTTGGTCAAGAGATATCCATCTGTAAAAATTCTGGTGGGTATCCATGTTATACTTTCTATATGAAGCAAGAAAACAGCTATTAAAAACAATGATGTCATATGGGTGGACACATAAAATGCCACATGCTTTGTATAACAAAAAGTTATTTTCAAGCCATCACCAAAGTCAAGAAATCAGATCAGCACTCTGTTCTCTCTCTCTTTTTCTTAATAAAGCCTAATGTTCTGCATTAATCTGCATGTCAATACACAGTGTTTTTAAAAAAATTCCAGGATAGCACCTTAGAAAAGACAGTCAGTCTATCAGACCAACAAAACTACTTGCTGACTATCAACTAATAGTTTCACAGTAAATAAAAGTCACATTGGGGTAACCTGCAGGATTTTCCAAGTTAATAAAATTTAGGCATCTCAAACCTGTTCATGCAATAACAAGCCAGTTGTCCATCTTACCTTTTCACCCTTGCCTCCTGGAACACCAGCAACACCTCTCTCTCCTGGGATTCCACCAGGGCCAGCAGGACCAGGAGCACCAGCAGCACCAACATTTCCAGGTTCACCCTAGCAGCAACAGCATTTCATTCAAGTCAGGGTCAAGTCACACAATTCGGAACAAAATCATCATTACTATTCTGCCCACCATTTTACTTGGTTGTAAACAGTGTGAGTAGCAACATTTTTGTCCTGACCTTTTGTATGTGTTTTACTTTTCCAGCTAGTGAAGATGCTGGATGTGAACACTCTCTCCAGTTCTGTGGGCTCATAAGGTTTTAGGTCCATTTTCCAAACTAAACTTCTGTGGAAAGACTAGTCGTGGAAATCCAGAAACTAAGACTCGGATTCACTTAGCATCAAGCTAACATCATCATTTACTAGATGATCACTAACTATTGCTTTAATATTTGGGGGAAAATATTGCTCACTAGACACAAGAGGTTCCTGTGTACAAGTATGCGTGGGTATAAACAGAAGTCAGCATGAATTTTGGTCAGAATTTCAGATCCTGTTTCCAAACACAATAGCAGCACACCCAGCTGACAACCTGCATTCAAACTGACTTCCCCTACCACCATCTGCAGTACTAAACATAAACCTGTTTAACATTAACGTGGACTAGCTGGGAGGGAACTTTACCTCTTGGAGAGAGGTTCAGGACTGTGTTCATCAGGAATTGAACAGGAAGGCAATGGCAGCTGGAAAAGTCATACCTTGTTACCATCGGGGCCTGGGGGGCCAGAGGGACCACGGCTTCCAATGGGACCAGCAGGACCAACAGCACCGCTCTCACCAGGGGGACCACGCTCACCCTACAGAGACAGGCTGACCTGAGCACTTCCTTGAATTGCTCTGTAGCTGAAAGCACTGGCTAGGAGCACTGACAGCTGAATAAACCTTTAATTATGATTGTGCAGCTATTAACTAAATTGGTCATAGGAGCTGGCTCTAGATTTTGACACAAAAATATGAAAATGAAGTAAAATTCTCTTGCATCATGACAACAATACTTAGCTGACAGCTAAAGTATTAATACTTCTCAAACATGGATTTTGGCTACTGTGCTTGTTCTGGTAACAGTGTCTGGCATTCTATGTCAAATGGAGATTCTGTTTTAGGACAAATAATGGATTATAGGGAAATTAAAGGGATAGTAATTGGCAAACAATTATTTTCACAGTGGCAAATGCCTGATGACAGGAGAATAAAGGTAATGCCTAAAGCCTGCTAAAGTGATCTGTAACTTTTAAAAGGTATAAGGATAAATTCTGAATCATAGATCTGGAGACATGAAAGTAGCCAAAAACTCAATTTAAATGCACAAGAGATCTATCAAAGATAGAAACACTAGTTTTGCTAAATCTATCTCAAATTATCTCAGTGTGATCAAAATGGACATCAGTGAATAATCTGATAAGGTATAATGGAGTTTTTAAGTTATGCTGGAGAATTCAGAATTTATTTAAGAACTATAATATGGCCAAAGAACCAACTTAAGGGGATATAGCAGTACACCAGTAGAAAGCACCAATGATGCGACAGGTAATTTATATTGTAGAGATGTTCCTAAATTAATTTCTTTTTAATACATTTTGTTAATTACAGAAAGGTAGAAAAAGAAGAACTATGCAGATATCACAAATGTAGATGCATTTGTCAACACGAAAAAGGATTGGCAAACTACACAGGAAGAAGTGAATAACCTGCTAGATGGCTGTCACAGCAAAGAGAGAAAATTCAAGAGTGCAAGTACCAGGCCATTTATTTAGGCACCAAAACTTCAAATTCTGCTCTAAATGGAGCTTTCAATGGTGAAAATGACTGAAAGGGAAAGGTAAGAGCCAACAATATGATACAGATATGCAAAAGGAAAATGTGATCTGGCACAAGCAGTGGGGCATTTTCAGGAAGTGTTAGTTTTGTGTATAAAGCATCAGTAAGACCTAACTTGGAACACTGGATGAAATATACTGAGGGCTGGATATGTGATGCTTAGGGCAAGCTAGAGCAGAGGGAAATAACTGCTACTGCTATGACAAAGGGAATTTGACACTTGGACAAAGGATGCACTGATGAAATGAGAGTTTAGAGCAGACATAGTTTTGGATACAGACTCAGGGCACTAAAAGATAGGGAAAAAAAGTGCTGTTTAAACAGATTGAAATAATTTATAAGAGTGAATGGGAATATTTGTCACTGGACACATTTAATCTGGAAGTCAGAAGAAAAGAAGAAGCAACAGAAGTAGGTTAAAAATCAATCTCTTTAGAGGTGGATTTGGAAAGCAAGTAATTAATTGAGGCCTTTATAAACTAGTCCTTGCTCTACATAAATGAGATTTTTCTGCCATGCAAGAAGGCATCCACACAAAGCTCTTTGAGGATGTTTATTGACAGTTCAGAATTAAAGGGAAGTGAGAGGCAATACCTTCTAATGACTATTCCAGTTTCTGAATTCAGCCCACTTTTTATTCAAAGACCGTACTGGAGAAGGAAGAGCTGCCTAGGCAGGGATAGTAAAACTGAAATGGTCAGGCTAAGAAGATCTGTGCACAGGCACTGCAGATGAAAACTCTCATATTCATCAGGCCTCAGTGTAACACTGCAGGATCAGTTCTTTATCATCCACAGTCTCATTGTAAGGTTAATACAGGATATCATTATTTGGGTAATATTCATACTTCTTATACATAAGTTTACTAACACTGGCAACTGTGCTAACTCTAACTCAAATACCCTGACACCTGTAAAGAGCAGAGAATATTATCTCTCATTCCTGGGAGTCTGCTGCAATACACTGTTCTGTAACAGAGAAGAGCTTTTTGCCTTAAAGAACAAGGAAACGTATATAGTTGCTATTACTATTGAACACATTACTAAGACAATTTCAAATGAGCTACTCACTCGTGGGCCAGCAGGACCAGGGACACCAAATTCACCATGGAGACCCTAGAAGAGAGTAGATACAGTGGTAAAGTTTATTTTACTTGCTTAAATTGTACTTTGTTTCTTAGCAACAAATGGAAATTCTCAAATTGCAGCAGCATATTGAAAAGTTTCAGACAGCCTATTATATACATGGAAATAAGTCCTTTTCCTCCAGCTGCACAGTATCTCAAGGTACACAATAGATAAATTTTTTTTATAGGAAGAGTTATTAAATTACAAGCTCTTTTTTCATGTACATGCAATGTAAACTCCTTTACAGAGACACAGATGAAACTATAAATGTTAAAGGTGATTATGACACAAAGGATGCACAATTTGCAGACTGTATCTCACACTAAACTGTGCAGCAGCTAGAGCATGAATTATGACTGAACCACCTCAGCTGGATGCCATTGTACATTCCCTGAAATCAGCTGAGGTGCAAAAACATAATTGAAATATTTCAGGTTAGATTGAACCTTGAAAATTTTGAAAGAAAAGTGAAGTAAAATATTTTTCATGTACTGTCTCTTCTGGGGGAAGAAGCTTATTTTATTGCTACTTAAGGCCCAAAAAGCAAAGGACTATCTTTGCTCTGTTTCATACTTTGAAAAAGGAAATATGATGCAAGTTCCAATGCAAAAGGGACTATTAAAGTTTGCATGTTACCCTGATTGCTTTGTTTTGACAAATAGATTCAACAGGCTCTGGCTCCACCACATGTGCCATTGCAAGCACAGCCCTCATGCAATGCCTGCCCCGTCCATGGAATGCTGTGCCTGTCACTCACCCTCTCTCCTGGTTTACCAGCCTCTCCAGCAGGACCCGAGGGACCTGGCAGACCCTGAGTGTAAAGAAACAAGAATATAAATATAGTTAAGGCAGAAGCTCTTCACACTTTGGGAATGACAGATAAGATTGAACAGAGCACACGAGTACTTGCCTGGAAGCCAGGAGGACCAGCAGGACCTGTTTCACCCTTTCCACCTTGGTTGCCCTGGATGGAATGGAAAACAAGTGATTAACTTGGGAGAAGAAATACAGGGAAGTGAATTTTAAAATGAGAAGCCCCATTAATGAAAAGTAAACCACAAACTGGATTTGTGTGGAGGCTGTTACTTACAGTGACTCCAGGAGGACCTTGAGCACCATTGTTTCCCTCTGGACCAGGAGCACCCTATACATGTTCAAGTAGAAAGCTGTTATTGAAGTTTTGATTTGATATGTGTAATATTTCTAAATGATTATGTGCTGAAACTAAGCATCTCTGAATATGTATTTTGAACTTAACCATTTGCTCGGAGGAGTGTCACAGCCAGAGGTACTAAAATTACTTAAAATTTTAAATTCTTACTATTGTTTTAGTTATTGCAGCACATTTATACTTAGGAGAACTTCTTTTGGAATAACAGAATATAGAAACCTTGCTGATAGTATTTTTCCCACAGCAGACTGTGTTTTGGATCCCTTAAATGGAAGAATTAGTAAATTTCTACTACCACAGAAGGTTGGAAATTTACAAGATGAAGTAGAAACCATACACTGTGCTCTAAGAATTAAGGACAGGGAGTGTTATTTTTTCCTCTTCATAGGATAATATCCCATGATTAATTCCCCAACTAATACCCAAGAAGGAGAGTTTTCATTTATCCATTAAGTAATAGCTCCCACTGACATGAGGCTAAAAAGAATGCATTCCCAAGGGCTTTTGTAATTTCATCATCTATTCATACTAGCATGAGCCAATGCTATCTTATTACAGATGTTTGGAAAATCTACTTTTTTTTCTCTCTGGAAGGTGATAAAGAAAATATATCCACATACCCGTGGGCCAGCAAGACCAACATTGCCTTTGTCACCAGGTTTGCCAGGTTCACCCTGAAGTTGAAAGAAAAAGATATCAAAGTTAACCATCACTTCACATTAGACTCAGTTTAAACTACTAAGCAGAGACTTATACTTTCACTGCCAGAAGATTTACTGTAATACTTCCTTAACCCAAATTAAAACACACACAAGCTCCATCTGTCTTTTTGGATCACTTAGATTAGCTAAAAAATATATGTCTTTTATTATCAAAACTCGATGCCTTTATGTTTTGAGATCATAATTCATGGCACTCTGCATAGTATCCTATGCAACACACTGTATGTTTGCATGTGTGTGTATGTGCAGCAACACCCAAGTCCAGGAAATGATTGCTATCTGTGGCCTCTGTGGGACATGTAAAGGACTCCACTGAAGTCTCTTGCAGCTTTTCTTCTAAGCAGAGTGAGCTTTTGAGTGCTTCATAACTAACAGTACTCTGGAACTGGTTTAATGGCCAAACTTGGCAGAACTTTTACAGATGTGAACATACAGAAATGATAAAATGTACATTCTGAAATCATAAAATAGACATATATTATTCGAATCACTTCCATTTCAAAATATCCCTAAGCTAATTAAGCTGCTTTTTAATTTTTTTAATCTCATTTTAGATAATTGGCAAATAACTTGATGGCATCTGATGAACAACACAGGATGATACAGGGAGATGTGTTGAGACCCTACAGATTAGTCTGGAAATATTTTCACAGTAATAGAAAGTTTCTGTACTTACAGTGGGACCTTTTGGTCCAGGGAATCCAATGTTGCCAGGCTCACCTCTGTTACCAGCTGGACCAATTGGCCCAACTCTACCATCTGCTCCAGGGAAACCCTAGAAAAAGAAATCATACTATTAAATGACTGAGGTAATTTATTCAGAGTTCAGCTTTAGGAGAAATATGTACTGACAGGAAGCAAATGTAATTTAACTTTTCACCATCGTTGATACATCACATGCTCATGCATCCCTCCCTTTTTGTCCTTTCTGTAGAACTGTATTTCTTCTTGCCCTTCCAGAACACAGGCCTGATCTGAGACCCACAGAAATGAATGGAAAGCTTCACACTGATCTTCTGAGTAATACAATAGGAAATCTTGCTGGTTTTACACAATTGTGTTAGAGCTCAGTGCTGAGATGTCTGCTCTATACAATTGTACTTTCCCATGGGAAAACAGAGTAAAAAGCAAGGTACTTACAACAGGACCTTCCTTGCCAGCAGGGCCTGGGCTTCCAGGCTGACCTGGGAGACCCTGAGAAAGGAAAAGTTGCATGTTTTTAGAAGGAAGCCTACTCACTCAACACATCACCAGCATTTTTTCTACATGCATACATGCACACTCACAGAGGTGCCGAGTTATCAATGTACACTGTTCAAACAGGACTGTAGGTGCTATCACATTTCTACCTGAAGCACACTGACTGTTAATTTGGTGGTGTGTGCTCCCATGCCAGTTGAAAATCAGTATGGGGAAGTACCTGTTTCACTCAGAGAAATTAATTTAGGCTATGTTATGGAGGACAGTGTGGTTCAATGTTTCCAGATGCCTAATACTCATATGTGCATTGCAAACTTTCACTTCATAGGGTAGGGCAGGAAGAGAAAGAATAAGGAGTATAAATGTAGTAAGATGAACATAATCTGGCTGCAGCCAACACCACTTAAAGTAAATGTCTGTTTTCAGTGAAATCATTTGCAAAAGAAAAAAGAAATAGTAGAGATCAGCCATTTCACATCATTTTAGTAGGGTCAGCTTTCCTTTGAGTTCATTAAAGAGAACACACACACCCCTCAATTGTGATCATAACAATCACATTCTGTGAATAATCACAAGTGGAAACCCCTTACAGAAGTCAATGCACTGTCTAGTACAAGAGGTCCATCCCAAGGCGATCAAGTGCTACTCTAACAAAAGGAACTAATTTTGATAAACATTTTGGTACTTCTTAATCTTTCCTATTGGAGTCTTTCAGTTGAGCAGTACAAGCACCCTAACTGTGGTTAACATATGCTGAATTTCTGCAGTTGGATTTCAAAATAATTTTGTCCATTAATTTTAAGTAATTTTCTTTCTATGTAGTTCAAACTTAATCCACAGAGTTCAAACTTACTCTTGGACCCATAAGACCAGGCTCACCAGGACGGCCAGCATCACCATTAGGACCCTTAGCACCAACAGGACCACTAGCACCACGGTTACCAGCAGGTCCCTACCAAAACAAAACAATAAAATTAGGCAGAGGTAGCAAAAAGCATTGCACATCTGTATATAAAAGGTGTTTCAGAAATAGTGGCCCAGAAAAAAGTCTTACCATGACACCAGCTCTGCCATCAGCTCCAGGGAGGCCACGAGATCCAGGTACACCCTGCAGGTCAACACAAAACAAATCAAGAAAGGAAAAGAAATAATCTCTTCCTGTGAGGTGTATAGTGCCTACTAGATTTCAGCCTTCTAAGCAGGTCTGCTGAATTTGAGGTAAGTGCAGCTTTAGGCACACACACCTCAGTGCAAACAAGTATTGTGAAAGAAATCTCTCTCACTTCCTGTAGATTTCTTTAAATTAGAATCTGTTTGTATCATTTTCAGTGTTCATTGTAAGTAGTATTCACTCTAGCCAGAGCTCCACATTCCCCCTTGCAGAGAGTTACTGACTCTTGGGTTCTTTATCTCTGCCAAAAAAAATCTAGGGGAATCACTGCCATTTTTCTTATTATTTTCCTGTGGATTCTTTACCCTCATGAAGCTACATGCCTCCTGAAGTTCATGGAGTAGCTTTCTAACCCAGTGAAAATTTTACTAGGCATCCTTGAAGACACTAAATTGAAAGCTTTTGCTCCCCACTATGTTTGAGCCCATTGCCTGTTTTATGCAGTTAAATCCCATCACAAATTTTTAAGAGTAATCAAAAGATAATTCAGTAATTTTACACAGTGGATAAATCAAAGCAATCTCTAAATACTTCAGGGATAAGGTAGTAAATAAGCATTAATGCAAAGCAAAAATGGGTTTGGTCCCACTTAATCAAAAGGCTCAGAATTGAAAATTACCACTACTTAGCAGCATGAATGTAAATTTAATTACACTTAACTATTTAATTTGCCTGTGGGACTCTAGATTGATTCCCACTTTCCTTTTTTGCTTCTACATCTGAAACATGAAAAGAAAACCTACTCTCAGACCAGCAGGGCCTGGGGGACCAGCAGAGCCAGGTTCACCAGGGCTGCCTCTCTTGCCTTCCTCACCACTAGGGCCAGGAGGGCCAGCAGGTCCAGCAGCACCCTATTTTGGATAAACAGAGGAAAGGAAAATATCAGATGCCATGTTACAGTTATTATCTTGATTGAAAATGCCTTCACATTTTGCCATACTTACAGGCTCACCCTTCATACCACTTTCTCCCTTGGCACCAGCTGGGCCTGGTTCACCCTAAAGCCCGAAACAAAAAAGAGATGACAGAATTAGGCATCATTCCAAAAATCTCTCTTCTACCTGGACAGCTTACCCATGAATCAAAAAAATTCTTTATCATCTAATGGCATGCCTCCCTCTATTGTGAAAATGGTCAATAAGCATGACTGTATTTTTGACCTAAAAGGCACAAACCTAAACATGTTAAAGATGCTTAGAAATGACAGTATTCAACAATGAAACATTTAGGGCTAGTTCCTCTACTGAGGATACCCACTAAGGGCCTAATTGAGAAATTGTTGCCACATCTCTCTTAAAGCTATCCACATGGACAGAGCTTCATAGTCCCATAATATTCTGCAATGGGAGGGGCCCACAAGGATCATTGAGTCCAACTACTCCTTGCACTCATAGGGAGTGCAAAGTGAACCTTTTCAGTCTCAGCATCTAAAGCAAGTAATGAGACACAGAAATTAACTACAAAGTTCAATTATAGTGCATCAAGAAAAAATGTCCGCACTATAACAAAAATGTATCCAGAGGAAATCTACAACTGTGGACTCTGTGCTCGGTTTTCAAATACATGCAGTAGAGGAGGTCACTTACAACAAGTCCTCTAGCACCACTAGGACCAGCAGGGCCAGGAGGACCAAGAATACCACGGGGACCAGGCAGACCAGGAGCACCAGCAACACCAGGAAGACCCTGTCCAAGAGAGGGGAAAAAAGGCATTGTGAACCCATTGTCTTTTCTGCTGCATTAACTGAACTGGGGATTTTTTAGAGCAAACATGTGTGAGTGTAGTTGTACTTACAGCTGCACCTTTAGCCCCTGGAAGACCATTAGCACCAGGGTTGCCCTGTTAAAGAAGATAATAATACTGGTTAATTCAGAATCAAAAGTGCATACATCTGACAATAGATAAAACCTGGCAAGTTACTCACTGGAGGGCCAACAGGACCACTAGAACCAGGAAGTCCAATCTCTCCTCTTGGGCCAGCAGGACCAGTAGGACCAACATTACCAGCAGGTCCAATTTCACCCTGTTGGAGAGAAGGACAGAACCCTCTATCAGTGAACACAGTCTTATGGCAATAGTAAAGTAATCCTGCATCAGCCTGGCTTGAAGATATTCATATTTGTGTATTCCCACCTCAGAGGCCAGGAAACTAAGCAGATGAGAGCTTTTAATGGATTTTAAAGGCACTCAAGTTGGGATGTCCAGTTAGGCTCCATTTATGGTAATGGCTAAGACAGGAAAAACAGATGCTTACCCAGAAGGTTGATCAAAAAAATCAGAATTAGAATTCCACCCTCATTTGCATTCATGTGCCTGCAGAACTGGCCTGAGGTGCCACAGTACATGAGACCTAACTGGCTATTATCTTGCACTTCCAGATGCAAAATGGAAAATTATGCCTGATCAGAGTGGCTTGCAATAACATTCACAATGGAGTAAATGACAAAAAGAAGGTTCTTGCTTTTATTTTCACAAGATTGTATTCCCTAAATTGACTACAAGAACCTGAATATAACGAAAAGCTCTCTTCAGCATTCAGAGTTGCCTGTGGATATATAGACAGTCTTGAAACTAGATGCTATAACCATGTTTACATCTGCATTAGAGAAGACTTAATGGTTTTCAAAAGTCTTGCCTTTTGAAAAGAATAACCAGAATGGGATCTCAGTTTTCTTCTCATCTTCCCTGCAGTTAAAATTAAAGAGTCTAGAAAAAAAAATTTTTTTTTTCTTCTAAAAGTGGATTTTGTCTGTTACGCAGAATGACATGGATTTTGTGGGAAATGGTCAGCAAGATTTGTAAATGAAATATATGTAATACTCTTTCCTCAAATGCTCTGTCCTTCCTTGGACACTCAGAATATTAAGGCTCTTACCCAGGTAAAATATGGTAAGATTTGAGCAATAAAATGAATAATTTATATTATAGTCAGCAAGACAAAAATGGTACAGCCCTCAACCTGAAAAATTTTAATGCAATTTCTGCATTGTAATTTCAGGGACTTAGAGTGGAAGTAGCTCAATACTCAAAAGAAGCTTCTTTGTTCTCCACTATTTCTGTGAATTGATGTAAACTACTGCCTCACTTATTTATTATGACTCATGTCACCCTTGGAAAGTGTGTATAGGTGCACCACACAGGAAACAGTAAAATGGTTATGTTTCTTCCTGAACCTGCCCAGCTTCAATCTTCAGCTGTGAATTAAGTGCTGTGTTTTAAATTAACATTCATATCTGATGTTCTCCAAATACAGATCAGGATGAGGATGAATTAGAATAACTAGTAAGAAAGCACTCTTAGTTCATAGAGGGTGGGAGTTTTTTTGCTGCCTAGAAGCTCTGGTTAGTACATTTGATCTTCACTAGCAAATGTACCAGTGGAAGCAGATGTTCATACCTTAGCACCAGGAGCACCTGGGAAGCCTGGAGGACCAGCAGCACCAATAGGGCCCTGGGAAGTGAAAGGGAAAGAGTTGTGTGTGAAGTTATTCAGTGACAACAGAAACATCTTGCTTGTTGAAGTAAACAGATTAAAAAAATGCACATTTACTTATTCCACACATTACCACCTTAGCATATTAATTGCCTTTTGCAGTTCCAAACTGACAGATTTGGTTCACTACAAACAGTTAAGAGCCAGGTCAATGCTTAAACAACATTTGCAGAGCAAATTAAGCAAGAATTGGTAAAACCTTGCCTTGAGGCCAAACACCTGAGAAATAACAGAGGATGAGCAGAGGCAGGCATCTGCAAGGCAAGATGACTGATTCTACTATGTTTACCTATTGCTGTGAGATTTATAATTACATTGGGACATTACCCTTAACTTTTTAATGCATACAAACAATAAAGGATAGCTTTTTCTTCAATTATTAATTAAAAACCCAACTCATTAATTGATATTGGGAATCGATATCTACTTTTGTGTGCACTAACATTTTTCAATTAGAAATATTTATAATAAAGCTGCCTCACAAATCCAAGGTAATAAAATGTGTCAGCTGGCATGACAGAGGAATTGGCTTCAGACTTTCTATAACCTACTATGTTATAAAGGGGGTACCTGAAATTGTCACTAGCCTTGCATAAGCCAAAAAAAAAGACCAAAGGTCTTTTAGGATATGTCTTCCTTTAGGATATCCTTCCAGAATTTTCATTACATTGACTTTTTACATTTTAAATTTGAAGTAGAAAGAAGGATAAAACATTACTTCTGTTTTAGTTTTAAGAAATGAGTGTTAATAACTGCTTTGCAGAATATTTAAGGTATCATAACCTAAGTATGTGAAAAATAACTTCAGCCTGAGACAGATGCTGGGACATAATACAACACTGTGCCCATTGTGAATAATAACCTATGCAATCGGCAGCTCCAGAACATTTTTCTAATAGCAACTCAACTGCCTTCATTCAGAATGTCTTCAGCTAAAATGTTTTGGTTCTACTACATCAGATCTTAGCTGTAAGATTTTAATTTCCCTGCAATTTAACCGCTCTATCATATATTTTTTAAATACTTCACAAGGGAGAATGTAAGAGAAATTCATAGCCATGCTCACATTCTATTCTCTTAAAGCACAACAGGTGTTTGAAATGACAAGGGGTATTAAAATCAACTTTGGCAAAACAGAACCAAGTACAGCTTTATCATAGACTGAATTTTTGAAGGTAGGAAGAAGAAACTATTATTACTATTGTTCTGCTGTATTCCAGACTTGTTTTACAGTTTCAAAACGACATCCTTGTACTCATATATATGTGGCTGAGATAAAAGAGGTTTACTGAAGTAAGAGGTAAATTATGGCCACACTAACTCCTTTTAAACAGACAAATCTACATTGGATTGTCTTTTATTAGAATAGTTGCTGTTTACCAGTCAGACCAGGGGATCTTGGATCTTGCTGGCCTTTTACACTAGTTCAAAATTCAGGTATCAGTGGTGAATGGAAAAGGTCAGACCTGTTAGGCTGATAGGACAATGCTGCAGGTGCAAATCTATGCCCTGTTCTGCATATATAATTTACAGGATGTATATAATTATAGCAATCTGTAACACATGCATGTATCTGTTAAAAAGTAGAAAGTCTCTTTAGCTTTAGCTTTTTTATGAGAATTATTCTCTTAGACTGTTGGAAACTAGAATTCTGTGCACTGGGTATTTCCCAGTGAGATGTGCTGGAAAACCTTCTCATGAAATCACCAGTGCAAACAAGAGACTATTTGGTTCCTTTGATATGGATGTGTTTAACATAAATCCTGAGGCTCTCATGATATTGTCTGCAGTTTATGTTTCACTAATTGTCGTTGTGATGATCTGATAAGCAACAAAGAATTATGTTAAAAACATCAACACAATCAACTTCTTAAAAGCCCAAGAAATCCACTAAAATCAACAAGATAAGCACACAGTCTAATGGAACCAGGCTGTCAAAAAGCAGGACTGAAACTTACAGCAGGTCCAGTGGGGCCAGCACTGCCATCACTTCCACGAGCACCCTGTGAGGAAAGAATATGGTAAATAGTTTGAAAAGAGAACTGAATATCAGAGGAATCCATAGTAAGTGGCTGGTTCATGATGACAGATAGATGAGAAGCAACTTACAGCTGGTCCAGGGGCACCTACTCTTCCTCTCTCACCAGGGAGACCACGAGCACCCTAGAAAGAAAAGTTAAATTAACTCATTTATATATTTTCATTGAACATATAGAGATATTTTCCTCTGCTAAGTCATATTACTATTACATTAGGATATCTGGTTATCTGGAGTGTCAATAATGACAAATATTGAAGAAAATGCTGGCTGAACTAAATCTATCAGATTACAATTTCCCACAGCAGCAGTGAATACTTACAGGTTGTCCTGGGGTACCATTTTCACCAGGGGCACCAGGCTCTCCCTATGAAGAAAAAAGTTTGAAGCCTTGAGTTACTAAAAGGATGCTTTGGTCTAACACTATCAGAGACATTTTCAGCTACTGGATCCCACTGTCTGTGTCTTCAGTAGCATTTTATAACACAGCACAGTCCATGTTTGTGCATCACACTATACAATAATAGCACATCAAGTTCTGAGGGTTCAGAGACTGCAACTGTCCATTCATATACTGGAACACAGCCAGATGGAATCCTTTCAGAAGGGGAGGACCAGAGCAAATTGTGTCACTTGCCCAGCTTTCTTTACCCCTTTCTTTATGCTGACATTTACTTTTTAGTACACATTTAATAGATTGGATCTGGATAGTCAACTACAAATCCAGATAAATCAGCAGCTGTTTTATAGCTAGAGCAGAAGCAGAAGGATGCTTTCTTTTGCCTTAGTGTAAGTTGACAACGTCCTCTCAAATGGCTTCAAATAAGGATCTGCCTCAGGTATTTGTAACTTAAGACCAATTATACTGAGTATTTGAGTAGCAGCCATTAATACATGGCTCCTACCCCTTCATCACTGCATTCTCAACAGCCTTCTCAACAGGTCTAGGCTGGTCTACAGTGACAAGATCTGCCTTAGAGCACTTGTATCCCGAATATACCTGAATGCACCTAGTCTTAAATGCTGCAAAGAGAGCAAGTTTTTGCCTTCATTGCTGCTTTCAGCACAGTGATATCATGAACAATCTTGATTTAATGTGCTGGTGTCTTCCAGCACTCTTACTAGTAACTGTTCTATCCTTTACTTATGCACTTTATCTGCTTTAAATCTCCAATGACTGGACAGACTTTGCCATTTAAACTTTTTCTGAAGTTTAATAACTTGCAGTGATATTGAAGAATGCTATGTTACAATTAAAAACCCTATAACCAAGTAGTGCTAAGCTCTTAGAAACAAGCAAGATGGAGAATTAGTATTTGAGTTTTTCATTGTTATGTTAGAAATCTGTGAATACAAATATCCTGTATATCAACCAGGATATATCACAATCCTATATCACAATGATGCAAGAGTGAGTATTTCAAGAATACTGGTATTAGTCACTGAGGTGGAATGGGAGAAGAAATAAAACTAAAAGACAAAGAGTTTACAATAAATATTTCTAGACTATATTTCAGGATATATTTTAAGATTGTGAGGAATAAATAGCCTTAACTCAGAAAAGCATAGCATGTATCCAAATTTTTAGCAGGAAGCCTTACACTGGCCATGTGTCTCACACAACAGAGTTTTGTAGAAAAGATGAGAAGTTTTCATTCTAGCATACTTTAAGAAAACCTTCCTAAATGTAGAATACAATCCAGAGAAAAGCAGAGATAGCAAAATCAGTCTGAAGTGCTGCTGAACAGTCAATAATTAAAAGCCCAATTTTGCAGCCTTTATTTACTGAAAGTATTAACTTGCTTACAACTTGATTGAGGGCTCAAGACTAAGGCCCTAGGAATGTTTTCTCATGACAAGGTGCATGTATTTGTTCTACATGGATCCATTGCCTTCTAGATTACTGCAGCTGGGCAAAGTTTAATGGCAGCAAGGAAGACTGATTGCATGGGACTTCACATGTCTTTTGCTAGGAAGAGCTACAAATTCATCCTAGATTTTCAGATTTTGTCTTTACCTTGTTTCCAGGAGTACCAGGTTGTCCCTTTTGACCATCCAGACCGTTGTGTCCCTATATTGAATAGAAAAATAAATATGGATACATATTTTTTCTCAAATGGCTATATGCAAATTCTTAGTCTTATAATATAAACCCTTCGTCCCATGCAAAATTACTTCCTAATATAATATTCTGGTTTTTCATAAATAATTAGTCTTTAATACTAAAAACTTAGAAGAGGTTCATACACTCTTCACTTTCAGAGGATTTTCAGGGGTTTTCAGCATGCTGCAGTGATGTTAGTCTTAAATATTCAGGGAAAAGTATATATGAACTCACCCTAATTCCCTTAAAGCCAGGCAGACCAGGAGTTCCAGGGAAACCACGAGCACCCTAAAAACACACAGTGCATGAATGATTGTTTCTCATATTATACAGGGCAGTTAGATGATGAATAAGTCTTTCAATAATATTAACAAGTTGATTTGGGTCACTATCATTCAAGTAAGGAATATAATCTAGATCCTAGGCTCTCAGGACCAGACTTGTCTCAAGAATAACAGTAATCAACCTGATTTTTCCAGTTCTGAATCTCAGAAATTTCATGCATTACCATTTGATAGCATTTTTAACTTTCTATGCCAAGGTGCCTGCTTACCTTCTCCTGTGTAACTCCTCACTATGCCACTTCTGTTACTCATTACTAGCTTTAGTGGGAATGGGGTAGGGAAACAAAATAAAAACATAACTATACAATATCACTGCTGGCAAGGGCTGAAATGGTATTAACCCATATAAGGAATATGACGTGACTGTTAAGGTGGTGAAATTCAGAAAGGTTGTTAGGTTTCATTGATCAGTGAGCTGGTTTGTATTGTATCCAGTGGATCACTACACACCTGAGGGCCAGCAACACCCCTCTCACCAGGTCTTCCAGGTTTGCCAGGGTGACCCTAAAAAATGCAATAAAGATGCACTAAGAAGGAAAGCTTCTTTTATAAACAGCAACAGAAACCATTAAGAAAAAAAAATACATTGACAAGGCTTCTCTTTTTCTGTAAATACAGGGAGATTCTTATCTTTTAAGTTTTCTTCTCCTGGTATTCAGGAAGTTAAATAATGTATTTGGAGTGGTTTGGAAGTTATCTGATTTTCTGTGCATTTCCAGCATATTGCATCTCTTGTTCCATAAAATAATTATTTCAGAGGTTTATTTATTTAACAGTGTTAAAAATATGGCCAATAGAATGCTTAGCTTAAAAATAATCTGGTTGTTAGAGTTGAATCACCACCCCAAATGAGATGAGAAACATTTAATAACCACTTACATCTTCACCAGCCTTTCCTGGAGGACCAGGGGGACCACGAGGACCTTGGGGACCCTGTTAAAAATAGATTGAGAATTACTTAAAGCATCAGTCTTCATATACATCTTCCCACTGTTTTCTGACTTGAGTTGGGCGTAGATGAAGCTTAATTGACTTTGCACTTTATGATTCCAGTTGGAGAGATCTTGAATCTGAGAGCTCAGCTCTGCTTCTGTAACAGCAGGATGAAGCAGGAATATCCAAACATTCAGAGAAGTGCATATGGATAGGAGAAATGGGCCTAAGCATTACAGGCCTACTTTGGCATTCTATTCCTAATGCTAGCAGTGTCTGTATGTGATCTGTACTTACTGTTTGACCAGGTTCACCAGGTTCACCAGGAAGACCTTGGAAACCAGGAGGACCCTAGAAAATGAGGGAGATATTATTAGTTTGCTAACAAGATAGTTTGTAATTTTACAGGTATGTCAATGTCGGTAGGAGAGAGAACATTACTCACAGGGGGTCCAGATGCTCCAGGTGGGCCTCTGGGTCCCATTAAACCCTAGGGAATAAAAATCACAAAATCTTCTTAAAAACATCACAATTATATAAACTAATCTTTTACACCAATTCCCAGCATTCCTAAAATACTGGTTAACATCACACTTTCCATTACGTAATGTTCAAATTAAATTAGAGGAAGTTAAGAGGTCTGCATGAATTTGCACAGGCAGTCCAAGTGCAAACATCTTCTCATAGCAAGGAACCAGCACAGAATCCAGTGGGATGATTAGAAATGTACCAACATGGCTGTGAATTTTATTATTCATCTTCTTAATCTAGTCTGGCTTGTTAGCAAGTGAATTGGTTCACTCTTTTTTGAATTCTTCCTTCTACCCTCCCTGTGCAGAAACATCCAGAGTATAAAGATGAGAATCATAACACATTATGAAAGTTTCCATTAATTATCTACTTCTATTTAAATATTTCATTGTTTTCTGGTGTTGAATAAATTCTCTTCATATCACTTGCAAAATAAGTTATTAATACACACTCCTTGATGTCATTTACAATTTAAATAAATCCCAAAAACACAGGGTGAAAAAATCACTTCTAAAAAGGAAATTTCCATAGATTGATGCTCTCTTAAAAGTCATATTAAGATTCACTAAGCAAGCAAACAATTGTGAAATGATATTTTAATTGGACTTCTATAGTCCAAAAAAATTATTTAGGAGACATTTCAACAGAAATAATGATGTTTTAAATTGGTTTTAAAGCTTTCTCAGAAAGTCTTTTAGATTTTCTCATCAGAAGTTTAAAACCATACGCCAGCTTTTCAGTAGCTTATGTAGCTTTCCCATAAGACTGAAAACCTTTCATTAAGAGGAATAAATGCTCACCAATTACAGGCATTTACTCATGGAAGATAAAGCAATGTTGTGGATATGAAAATATGCAGTTATTCTAGGAAAAATAATGGTTTCTAGACAGTCTGTATCATATGTGCTGCATAAACGCCGTGAATTTCTTCACAAATTATATTTTATAACTACTTTTCCCTTCCTGATCTTTTACATATTATTTTTGAAACTTAAAACTTCCACACAATAGGTAGATTCTACCATTTCTGTCAAATGAACCTAACCGACTCAAAAATCGGAACACAGAAATGGTGACACCTCAAATAAATCCTCATCTATGTTTTCTGATTAATCATCAGACACTGAGGGCAGAACTTGACTAAAGGTACTCCAATTTTCCTATATTTCATAACTAAATGGATGCCAAAGTATTTTCCAAAATCCATTTAGTGTTATAGTGTTTTTGGAAGTGGAGACAAGCACTTGACCCAGAACAATCCTGGTCATCCTTCATCCGGCTGCTCACTCACCAGATGCACTGTCTGTGACGTCACTGTGTGTGGTGAATTTAACCCATATTCTGTATCTACATACACTGAAAATACTTGCCAACATAAGGAAGGGTTAGAAATTCATATGGAGTGGCAATAGACCCCTTAAATTCCATTTGTACATGGTGTACAGTGAGCTAGAAAGAGTCCTCCTCAGAACAGCCTCACAGTACGGAGCACTAACATTCAGATGTTGAGAACCACATGCCAATTTCCTAGAAAACCTGTGCAATCCAAGGATATCAAAGAGCTGCTCATAGAGGAATAATCATCACCAACTGGAGCCAAGATGCTGAGTTACTTTCTAGGCCTGTGTCTGCTTTAGAGAGCAGTTTTATGGTTAATCCCATTTCTGAAACACAATCTTCTGTCTCAATACGGGTAAAGTAATACTATATCAAAGTACATGTGTTATCTAACATCAGATTATGAGATTCTTTGACTCATAAAAGTGTGGTCAACGAACAAAGTTAAAGAACAAGACACAGCAGGGCTATGGTGAAGATAAATATACAGATCCAAGACCATATTTCAAGTCCTCAGACTATTTAAAACACTCATCATCATCCTATATTAAAGGATTAGTTTCCAGTCTGAGTCAATATATGATCAAACCATTAGTTTTAACATTATTTTTTCATAGATGCAGTTGAATTAGAGTTAAACAAAAATCTTAAACATATTATTCATGTGAATTATCAAGTGCTTTGTCATATACCTACCATAGGTCCTGGGCCAAAATCTGCTGCCTTAGATGGATCATATTGAGCAGCAAAGTTCTGTAGAAAATAAAAAGGTTGAAATCAAAATACTAAAAACTTTACTTTAAAAGCTATTTTTAATCAACATTGTGTATCTAAATATAGATATACTATATATATATATATATAGTATATCTATATTTAGATATACTTGCTATGAGGTTTGTTAAAACAGCATACATATAGCTCAGTAAATATAGCCCTATTATAAATACATTTCAGTTCATTTGTTTCCAAAAAGACTTTATTTTACTGGGAAGGCCCTTTCAAAGCCAAATATCTTTGCAGAGCTGATAGAGAGGCATTCAATAGTGTGAACTGAAAATTAGGAATATAAAATCAGTGCTCATTTAAAATTGAAAACCTTCTTGATATTCTCAAATTATTCTGCCTAAGGAGGGAAATTATGCAAAGCAGTGAAAAAATATGCATAAGTAAAATTCATGTACCAGCCCTGAGAAGCTATTGCATGAGGTGGGCACTTTAAGTTTCAGAAACATCTAAGGAACATGCAGCCTCAGAAACACTGCAATGGATTTTTGATGTTTTATCAAAATAGAAAAAGATTCTCTACAATACAATCAAACCCCCTTTTCTTGCTTGTTTCNTATTATTCATGTGAATTATCAAGTGCTTTGTCATATACCTACCATAGGTCCTGGGCCAAAATCTGCTGCCTTAGATGGATCATATTGAGCAGCAAAGTTCTGTAGAAAATAAAAAGGTTGAAATCAAAATACTAAAAACTTTACTTTAAAAGCTATTTTTAATCAACATTGTGTATCTAAATATAGNTGTTTCATTAACATGTTAAAATAAAAAAATTAAGAAAAGCATTTTGATATTTGCTACTAGCAAAATAAAGTATTGCTATTCACATTAAAATCAAAATAGTATCCTTCCATGCAGAAGGACTTACTAAACTTGATCAATACCAACACTGTCTAAGTCTTCATGCTCCTTATGCAAGCTAATGTCAAGCAAAGAGTTAAACTCAGCACTCTGCAGAGAATACATGACGGACACTGATGCACAAAATGTGTACGCAACAGCCCATTTACAGTTCTGCAGTATGAATACAGATAAAAGGAAAAAATTATAAAGGACAATACTCTAAAATTCTATAGCACTTTTAATTGATTTTTAGCTTAAGGAGTTGTCATCTTTGCTTATTCCAATACAGTTGCTGCCTCTTGAATCCAACCACAAAGGTTTCTTTTTCGCATCTACTTAACAGCACAGGTTTCATTTAGTTGATGGCTAACCCATTTAGTTTAATGCTAAATAACAGGGTTGATTTGCTCTTCTTCCTAACTCCCTGTTGAACACAGAATCCAAATTTTCCATATATACACTGCAAGGAGGGTTTCACCGGAACTGGGACCATGAATTTCTTATGGCTTGCAAGAGAATGTTTCTTCTACTCTTCAACTCAGCAAATATAAATTTCATCTGGGTCACATAATAGAAAGTTTGGATGCCTTACTCCGCCAAGACCTGGAGGACCAGGGGGCCCTGGAGGACCTGGTAGACCATCTTCACCATCTCTGCCTGGTGGACCTGGTGGACCCTAGAGTTAAAAAGAGAATTATCAGTGAAAATTCGAAGTGGTTGAAGAAATCTCTGATGTGGTAATAACTTCACTAACAACCAGGTACCCACAGCACACCCTACAGCAGTGTTATATATTTCAATAAATTGTTTCAATATATGCTTGAGAAAATAAAAATAGTCTGATTTTATGTTACTTTGCTACACCATGTATCAGATATTGGAGCTTCATATTTGAGAAGATTTCTGGGGGCAATATTGGATTTATGCTACCAAACAGTAACGTCCAAACTGGGAAGTTTAATCTTAAGTGACAAACTTCGGACCCACGAACCCCAAGTGACCCACCCGGATCCACACAGCCTGGCGGATCCTGTTAGTGAGAGCCTAAAATTTGACCAGCTGAGGATTAGAAAAGGCCAGCCCCACTGATATGAGTTTACACGGATCCAGAGTAAGTCCAATGCCAGTTTTTTATCAGTATAGACAATTTGCTGGCATAATTGCAAATCCAATTAAAATTTAGCAGGGCTCTTCTACAGATTTTTGATACCGTTCATCTGCTACCACTGTCACAACTTCTTTTACAACAGGTTGAAATTACACGTGTTCAGTCCAGTAACATTTATCCTCACATTCTTTCATCCTCAGTACACAAAACTGATTAAGTTTTGGCATCATGGCAATTTATGTGAGGTATTTAATTTGTTGAGATTTTTGGACCCAGTTCAGCAAATTAAATCCGCAATAAATGAATTTCTAAAGGAGCAGAATTAGGCTTGTTGCCTTCAGAACAAAGAAAGCATCTCATTTCATTAAACACATTTAGTTAGTAGCAGCCTAAAGCAAATATCTAGCTGACCATGCTGATACAGTCTTCCTAACAGTTTCCATTATATTTTTCAGCACTATGATCTCAGAAATCTTCAAGAGCTCCCTCATCAATACTACGAGGGATATACTATGGCATTTTCATTTTCATATGATAGAAAAAAGGATACGTAACTACACACAACCCAGATTAGTGTGTGAAGTTCAGAATAGCACTTTACAAAAAGCAGCAATGATGCAGATGCAAACCAGTAAAGCAGGTATCAGCGATATGAATGAACATAACAATTAAATTATTCAACTGCCTTTATTTATGGTTAATTTTACAGTATAGCCTTCAGCAGTGTAACATCCACTTTGACTAGCAGAAAGTAGATAACAAATGCCCAGCTGCCAAGAAAAAGGTTTTTCCAAAACATTGTTGGAGGCACAGATAATTAATTATATTCAAAATTGGCTTATTCTATTCAGGTTTTATGCAGAGTGTTTACCCATACACCATATTATTCAAAGATTACATCTTTATGTGTCAACTTTTCCTTCTGCATTTCTATGCATTATTTCCACTGTGAGCAGCTGGAAAAACATTTTTCAAATCATCACTTGAAGAGCTAAGCTGCCCTATGATCTCAACCACATCTGCTCAGGCACAATGACCATAATTAGACTGAACTTAGTATATAGGAAACTTGGTTTCTTGTTTTAATAAAATTGTACATGCAAGCTTCTACGGATACAATCATTTAATCTCACAGCAATGCTTAAACTTAGTTTTTTCCTACTGGTCTTCCAACAACTACTGTTTAAAGATCACAAATAAACGTCAATCCAATTCCTTACCCTTTCTCCCTGTGGCCCTTTGTCTCCTCTAGGGCCCTGCCAGAAGAAAATAACACTCAGTGAGTTACTGTGGAAATTTTCCAGGGCAATACAAGGAAACAGAGACATTAAGAGTAATTAATGCACATTAAAAAGGAAAAGAAGGCTGCACATACAGATTCACAGCTATTTTCTGCAGACAGTGTATTTTTGTCCACAATAATCTACTGGAAATAGATTAACCACTGCCACTGTTGTGTGAACTAAAAGTGTCACTGCACAGACCACAGAAGTACTTGCAAAATTTGGGTTTGTTTCTACTGAATAATTAGTTCTAATTTAACAGTAGTGACTTTTAGAAATAATATAGAATCGATTTAGCCTTTTAGACCTGCATGGATATTGCTGCACTATTCAATACACGTAAAGCTTTACAAAGGAACTCTGTTTAAATGATACTTTGATTTCATTTAGATCTTGGTAGTTCTGCTCACAGGTAAAGCACCTTTAATTCAATATTTGAATTTAATCTGGTGTTAAAATGTTGCATTGATCATTCCCTCCTTTTTTACTACCTATTCACCTCAGCACTAATGCTATATTCAAAGAACACTGAAAATAGACAATATAGTCAATTTTCCTTTCATCTAGTATTCAACAAAATATTAATCTGCTGAAAAATACCTGATATCATTTTCATTTCCATACAAGAAAAATAAAAATGCTTACCTTGCGCCCTGCAGGTGCCTGGAAAAAAATAAGGAAGAGAATTAAAAAAAAAAAAAAGTTACAATTTCTGCCAGTATTTTAAACTAAAATAATGCATGAACTTAGACTCATTTTCTTACATAACTATACTTTTTCTCAGTCCAACATATTTAACTATGCTCTATGATTTAAAATTACTTTGAAGATTAGGAGGTTATATATAGCAAAGATGCATGTAACTATATTAAAATGTGTTGAAGACTGACAATTTTATAGCTATTATAGACTGAAATATTAGAATTAAAAAAAAAAAAAATTCACACCTGAGCTCTTTCATAGTCCTAATGTGCAACGAAATTTAGACTGCAAAACTGGCTTTAAAGCAGAGTAATCTCCAATCCAAACTGCCAGGTACAATGTCCAAGCAGCACTGCGCCGTTACTTTCTCCTCATGGTCTCTACACCTATGAAGGCAGTCTCTCAAAAAGGCCGTCCCACTTGTGAAATTGGGGTGGGTACCTCCCCAGGCAGTGCCTTCAGGATTTAATCGCCACTTTTCCGTGACCATCTTGGGAATGAATGCTAGAAAATAATACTGCCACAAGAAGAGAAGCCTAGAGAAATTGGAGTGTTACATATCAGATAAAAAAAATTATACTGACCTCACTCACATCTGCAAAGAGAAGGGAAAGAAAAAAGAGATAATTAGAGCAGGGATTCAATTATTTTACGAGTTTTAAATTTTAAACTTGCTTTCAATTCAAAATTAGGTCTGCTGCTTTTAATTCAAAATGCGATTTTGTTGATTTCCTTAATGCAATAAACATTTTCCTAATGTTATTTCTTACTGTTAAGATGATTATCTCAGACTGGAAAGACTCACAGGCAAAATTGCCATGTATTTCAAATTCAAAAGGGACTTGCTAATGAAATTAAGATAAGTAATATGGCTGACACAGTAAAAAGGCAGATATCAACTATAAAACTACTCTAAGTATGTTTCAACATACCTCCATTGAAAACCCCACACACCTATGTATTTCCATTTATGTGTTCATGCAAGAGATTAATAAACCCAGGCAGACTGACACATATGAAGATACTAAATTGTAGGAGTAATCTGAAATTTTCAGATAAATGGCCTAATCCCACTTTTTATGGGGAAAGGTTCTAGCCAAACTTCCCTATTTCCTCATTTTCCTGTAAAACTGTGTAACAGAGAACAGTTTGAAGCTATTAAACACCTAATTGCAAATAACTATCTGTATGTTTCGCACTGCTAAGTGTGAGTATGCGCTTTTTTCATTAGTTGGAGAAATATATTTTCTGAGTTTCTTAATTTCAAGGAATTAAAAATCTATTTTGACTTAAGTTCACCATAGTAAATGAGTCTCACATCACACTTGAATGCCAGAAATTTAACATTACCACTAACAGGTTGGTGGATGTTTTTCCACAACGTGTCACTTTGGCAGAGTGCGATCACACTAAATTCGGATGACCCGCGCAGTGCAGAAAAAGGTAACAGTGATGAAATGCTGAGAGCACTGGAATGCCGCGGCAGCACACAGAGAGCCTGTGCTAACCCAGCACAAAACTAAAGCCATTACTGCCCGCAGGTGACGGTGACAGCGGCGCCTACCCAAACCCTCTGCTGGAAGTGGGGGGTGCTCGGCTCGGGGACCCCCTCACGAACCGCTCCGTCTCCTTTGCGAAGGCGCAGCCGCCTCCCGTCACCGGGGCTGGGAGGATGTCCCCAGAATGCCCATCAAGAACGGCCCTCCGCTGCTCCCTGCCCCGGCGAGGGCGACCCGGGGCATCTTCCTGGGGGGCATCATCCCGGGGGGCACCTTCCCGGGGGGCACCTTCCCGGGGGGCACCTTTCCGGGGGCATCATCCCAGGGGGCATCATCCCGGGGGCTCCCAGCACCAGGAGCGGGCAGCGCCCGGCTGTTCCCTCCCTCCTCCGCCCTGGAATGCGGCCAAACCCTGGTTCAAAGCCAGGGTGGCCAGGGGCTCGGGGGGCCCTTCACAGGGCGCTGCCCTGGAGGAAGCCTCCGCTTCGCCCCCAGCCGAGCGGCGGGGCGCGTTTCCCTCCCATCTCAGTGTGCGGGGTGTGTCTGTGTGCGCGCTCCGCTGACTGCGGTGAGGGAGCACTACATCCTCATCCAACGGGAGGCGGAGAGCGGCAGTGCGACCCCGAGGAGCCGCGCTCCCCGTCCGCACGGGAACAGAGCACGGTTCCCTTCCCGGGCCCTC
>VZTB01006094.1:196840-263376 GCA_013397245.1 Thryothorus ludovicianus | reverse complement strand
TTTTCCCGTAGAGGGGGATCTCGTTGGCCATTTGCCATCTTTTTCCGAGGCAAAGAAAGAATCTAGAGTCTGATCTGAGACGGAGGTGGCAGTTTATGAGCTGGTTTCTATCGCTTGGGAAGCGAAACTCCCCGCAGACTGCCGTGCGTAGGGCGGGCGTCGGGACAAAGCACAGAGCGCAGAGCCGGACAGCCACCCCTGCCACCACCCCTGCCACAAACAAGCGGAAAGCACTTACGTTGGCCTGTTGCTAGGTATGAAGTTACTGCGAGCAGCAACCAAATCCGTGTATCCACAAAGCTGAGCATGTCTAGTTGCAAGACATGCAGACTCCTTGTGGTGCCGAGTCGGTTGGTTAGCTATCGCCTGTGGGACGCAGGCATACAGTCTCGAGGAGTAACTCCAACCTTAGCAGAAACCTGCTGCCCGGGACGCTAAATTAACCCAGCCCCGGTCCGCCCTACTTATACCGCAGGAGGGTCTCGGCGCCGCCCCGGCCATCACGTGCCCCGCGTCTCCAGCCCTCCACAGCAGCCCTGGCAGCGGCGGCGGCGGGGGGCGGCGACGCTAAATTGGTTCCATGCTTTGAGGACGTGGACACTGAGGCTTTCGGAAGGAAAATCTGACTCGTCGTCTCTCTTTTTTTTTTTCCTTTTCTTTCTTTTTTTTTTTCCCCTTCTCAGCCGTCCCACGCCCCTCTCGCCCCGCTTTTCTGGGAGCGCGGCCGGGAGCCTCGCCGGGCAGCCGGCTGGCAGCGCCCCGACGGCGTTCAAAGCGGGAGCTGTCCAGGGCCTGCGGCGCCTCCTGCCCCACGGGGAAGCGGCAGGGGAGCCGGGAGGAGGCTGGATCCCAGATCAGCCCCTCTCCGCAGTCCTACCAAAGGCGAAAGGCGACGCTCTCCCCATCCCCGGACCCTCTAGCACGACCCGTCTAGCACGGTCCCTCCGGTCCCGCGCCCCTGGCGTTTCCCCGCGGACAGAGCCGGGGACACCGACAGCCCCTCAGCCCGCCCGCAGCCACGGCGGGGCCCGTTCGCGTCCTGGCGGTTCGCTCTCCCCGGGGAAGCTTCGCCGTCCGTCCAGGACGCGGACGGAGCCCTGCCAGTCTCCCCTCCCGGCTTCGCGGCCGCTCGGGCGGTGTGTGTGTGCGAGGGGAGCCCGGGGTGCCCCTGAGCCGCCGCCCCTAGCACTCCCCGCCTCCGGGCCGGCTGAACGGGACTCTCCGGGCGCAGGGGGGAAGACGGGCACTCCTGGCAGCTCCCTTCGCGCCGGACACCCGGCCACCCATCTGAGGGAAAGCTGGAGGGCTTGTTTGCCACGTCTGCCCGGCTTCTCCCTTCGCGGGGGAGGAGGCCGGGGTGGGTGTGAGGGCAGTTGCCCGCGCTGTGCCCCCGAGGGCCGGCCTCCCCATCGTTCCTCTGCCCCGGGGCCGGGGTCGGGGCTGCAGTCACTCGGGGTCGCCCATCGCGGCCCCCGCGGCTGCGGGAGCTGACGTGGTGCCTCCGGCCAGGCCAAGCGGCACGGCAGCCAGCCCCCCTCCCCGCCCAGGGGCTCTTCCAGGGCGAGCAGCCGCCCCTCCCAGGCCCCCTCCGCTCGCCGAAGGGAGTCCCGAGCAGAGGTGACGGCGGAGGCAATAGGAGCCCCGCCTCAGGGTGGGGGGGCCGCTCCGGGGCGGAAAAGGCGAGGAGCGCGCCCGTCCTCCCTCGCCTTCCCTCCCCCAGCCGCGGGTCGCCGGGCAGGCGGATCCAGGCTCGGCAGCGAGCCCCCACGGTCGCCGGGCAGGCGGATCCAGGCTCGGCAGAGAGCCCCCACGGTCGCCGAGCAGGCGGATCCAGGCACGGCAGAAAGCGGCCACAGCCTGTGGGAGGGCTCCCGGCAGCGTCCCGGCACCGCATCCTGACCACCCCGCAGCCGAGGGGCTCCTCTCGCCCTCAGCCGGTCCCGGGAGACGTGCTGGGATGTGCCCAGCCGCTGCTTATCAGCTGCCTTCGAGGGCGTGTGTGCGGAAAGCACGGGAAAGATGGGTCATGGATGTGCACCTGAGCGGGGAGCACACAGTGGTTGCGTCTCAGGGACACTGCCAGCGCCGAGAGCAGCGTCCCTGTGCCCCTCATCCACGCGTGTCCGGGCGAGCCAGCCATTCCCAGCTGGACAGCCTGCCTGAAGCTGCCTCCGCGGAGTTCCTCGCTATCAAGAGTGCCGTCGACATGGAAAAGCCTGCGGTTTGGATAGGAAAATCCACAGCATTAGGAAAAGGTGATCCAACGAAGTGTGTCTGACCACAAAATCGTAGCACGACAAATGATGTGATTGAAACACTGTAATAAAAGAATGTGGCATAAACGGTATATGAGTATTCTTTCAAATTATCTTTCGTGTGAATGGTACCAGTTTAGACCAAGGATTTTAAATCAGCCTGAACAGTGAAGATAACCACTTGAATGCTTATACCAGCATAAACCTAAAGTAGGTCAGTGAGCTCCAAAAAAGTAAAATAAATAAATAAATAAAAATTATTATTATAGACACAAAACACTGTGGCTCAAGTCCAAGTATTTCTTGATACTACTTTCAGTGAACAGTTTTGGTTTTTTTCAAACACATTCCTTGAAATAAATCATTGACTCTGTAGCCAGTTTTTATTTTGACTCTGATTCATCAGCAGAATAGTTATTGACTTATTATAATAGTAATTAGAGAATTCTGGGACAAACCTATTCTACGTGCGTATGTATAAACCTGTTTTATGCGCATTTTCAATAAATGATAGCTCTTTTCTAATAATGAAATATGTGGAAGGTGCAAGGATGCAGGCACATGTATTCTGACCAAATCAAACTAAGTCACTCTTCCTATCCATCCTACCCGTGAAGTTTCACACAGGAAAGACAAACTCCCACCCAAAGAACAGAAAACCCCTGCAAAGATGTGGATTTTCAATTACTGTGTCTCTCATAATGCAGGTGGCTGAGGGAGATGTGGAACCAAAGGCTCAGCAGTACACAAAAGCAGCTGAGATGGTATGAGACTCCTCAGGCTTCCAAAGAGATAAATTCTTGGTATGCTCCAGCCAGTTCAGGATTGCTGCATATGGATAGAAAAAAGAGATGCAGAAGAATAATTCATTGATATGTCTCTTTTCCCATGTCAGTCTCTTTTCAGCAATCCACCATGCTGAAAAATCCATAACTGAAGTTCTCTAGGACTGACAGCTTTGCCACAATGATCTCAGATGCATACCTGACCTTCAGAACCTATGGAGTCCTTGGCCATTTTCTTCACTTCCAGCTGTCCATTGTCTTTGTATTTCAAGGAAAGATGAGGAAGGAAAGAGAGGAATCTTTTCTCCCTCCAACATCAGCAGTTATTCAAGCCACACCAAATGATTTTAGGGTAAGTGACAAAGGCCTATTGAGCCGATCTTCCTGCTAGGTATCTCTGCCATAAAGGCACTGTCACAGTTTCTGTTTTGAAGATAGGCTGCAGTGCTTATCTTCTCTACCTAAGCACGCAAAAATAATCTTAGAAACTTGGAGGGAACAAAAAATTTATTTCGTTAAAAAGGTAGTGCGTGGTTACTTTGGTTCTATAGTGTGAATTCAGAGATACTTTTTCCATAAAATACAGTTGCAGCAAATGGCTGTTAGTGTGCAAATTACTAGTACAAGTGTTTCTGAAGTAACAGAAAAAGTTACATGTAAAGTTACAGAAAACAGTAACATGAACACTTTTGGGGCCATTAGTGTATCAGAACTGATTTGATCAGCCAGCTTAAACAAATAAACATCTAAGAATTCTTTTTCCCTTTGGATCATACCTGTTTAAAGGAACTATGTGACACTAAAGCCAGTAATGCCTATGGCACAATTTAATTTGAAACTTTGATGATAACAAAAAAAAAATCTTCTGCAATATTTGAAATATTTGCTGTTGGGGCAGGCTTTAAAAGAGAGGCATTTCCAGGTGATGTCAATCCAGATTTATTTCTCATTATTTTGAAAAATCATTAGAATACAGATCAAAAATTATTCAAACTGTAACTTTTTAATATGTAAACTGGGAAGCATGTTGTTTCAAAACTTATCATCCAACCACTGGGCCATTATCACAGAATCATAGAATGATTTGGGTTCAAAGGGACCTTAAAGACCATCTAGTTCCAATCCCCTTGCTGTGGAATGCCTTTCACTAGACTAGATTGGATGGCCAGCCTGGTCTTGAACACTTCCAAAGATGGGGCATCCATAAATTCTCTGGACCTGTTCCAGTGCCCCACCAACTTCACAGTGAAGAATTTTTTCTGAGCATGTAATATAAATCTACTCTCTTTCAGTTTGAAATCCTTTCCCCTTGTCCTACATGCCCTTATAAATACTCTCTCTTCATCTTTCTTGTAGACTCCCTTCTACTGGAAGGCCACAAGTAGGTCTCCCCAAAATCTTCTCTTTTACTGACTAAACAAACCCAAATCTCTTCATCTTTCCTTATAGGAAAGGTGCTCCATTCCTCTAATAAACTTGGTGGCCCTGCTCTGGACTCACTGCAGCAGGCTGATGTCCTTCCTGTGCTGGGGGCCCCAGAGCTAGACAGTGTAGTGGGATCTCCCCAGGGTGGAGTAAAGGTACCAAACAGTTATCCAGCCAAACAATTTAATGCTGTCTGGCCAGCACCACACTACAAGAAAACACAGAACAATGCTAGAATTTGGAGAACAATCTGTGTCTTTTTAGGCTGTCCCCAAACCTCGTACCCCAGGGTGGATTGCTGCATTTGGTGTGCTCTCAGATCCAAGTTCTCCTCCAGCTGATGTGAATGGGAGAGCAACAGTGTTTGTGGTTAGTACAAATAAGTTATTAATTTCTTTTCTCTGCTCCAACACAAACTTTCTCATATTTGTTCAGATGATGGATGTGTGCCCCATCACACAGCAGTAGTGGGTGAGCAACAACGGTGCCCAAGGGAAGTAGGTTCCCAGTGGGAAACTTCTGGGGCAGGTTCAGTGACATGATCTGGCTACAATCATCTTTTTGTAGATTATATATCCTTTGTATGGATATATGAGGGTCTCTATGATTTCATGCAGCACTAATCTGAACCTTGGATAGTTCTTTGCTTGATGTCTGCTGCAGCCGTATCAGCTTCCTTAGAGCTATCTTTAATGGAGTTGTTTAAGATTCTGAACTTCACAACTTAGCTTGATTAGTCAGTATTTTGCATTAACAAAGAGTCTATTACGTTGTCAGTGGAGAAAATATGGAAGTGGTACCATATATCTCCCTCACTACAATTTATTTGTGTCATGCTTGCTGTTTTCTTCTTGACTGCTTAGTTTAAAAAAAAAACAAGAAAACAGAAAAAAACTCAGAAAAAAAACCAGACCAAAAAAAAAACAAAAAAAAAGAAAAAAAAAAAAAAAAACAAAACAAAAAAAAAAAAGAAAGAAGAAAAAAATAAAGAAAAAAGAAAAAGGAAGAAAGAAAAAAGAAAAGAAAGGAAAAGAAGGTTGTTCTATACTCTTACAGAAAAAGTCCTGTGGAGAGTCAAGATACTACAAGGAACTTCCAGCCATCCTCTGTACCCAGTGCTGGAGGGCTGGGTGTGCCAAGGCTCCTGTGGCCTGTCCCACTGCTCCTATATGGCAATAAAGGTACATAGAGATGCAGGAGCACGGCACAGGCACACAGAGTCATGTCTTGGCTGCTCCATGGATCACAGTTCCTACTTGGCGTGCCAGTAAATGGTAAGGAAGCAGGAACATTGATCTTTGTGCAAACAGCTCATAGCCATTGACCCCTAATACTTCTTTGATATTTTAAGACAGTTCTTTTAGAATCATTTAAAGTGGCTTTTGAGAAGTAGTCCAGCAAATTGACTTTTAATGGGAAATAAACAGGTTCTTTGAGAACAGCTATGGCTGCTGCTGCATTTAGTTTCTGCTCCCCAGTGGCTGTCTGGTGTCTGAAATAAATCGTCATCTATTACCCTCAGCAGGATTAATGGTCATGAATTCCCAAAAAGCAGCATCTGATAGGCAACCCTGGTGGGAGTGCTGTTAGAGGGATCAGTAGACAAATTTGATGGAAAATTGTCCTCAATTATACTTCAGTAAAGGCAAAAAAGAGAATTATTCAAGGCTGGTTTACTAAAACAGAGATGTCTAGTTATTCTTCCCAAAAGAGATAAATCTTTACAGGAGCACTCAGCTTTCTGGGTGATGTTTAAGTTATTAAAACTATGTAAGTATACATATTGTTTTCCTCTTTTTTCTTTTCTTATTTTTTTTTCTCAAAGATTATGCATTTAGGGATTGAGGAGGTCAAAACAAAGGCGCCTAGTTCACCTATTGATGGAAGGCTCAGTTGTTTGTTACTGGAGCCAAACCAATTTATCATGTTTAAATAAATTCAGGACACACTGACCTCTCTTCATGCATAATCAACTCAATCTGTGTCGCTGAAAGTCGTTCAATAAAATAACAAAATTTTTGGTGTGTTAGCTTACTTTACACCTGAAAACTAATTTGAAAAGTTTATTTTTTAAGATCATTTGGACTTAACCTCTAATTCATTTAATAAAGCCTTAAGCCTGCATGTCTGTTATAAGCATCCTTCCACACTAGCTCTGATTCTGTTCTCATTCTTATAATACAATTGAAACTCACACTGACTTCAGAAATAGTAGACAGGCCAATATTCACTATAGCTGTATATCTCACAAGTGTTTAACCCATATCACAGAATTTTTTACTGTTTTGCTTTTTTTTTGTGTGTTTCATCTTTAACCATCTAATTGTTTGTTTTGCCCGTTCTATTTGGCTGCCTTGCAATTTTGACTCAAGGAAATGAAAGTTCTCAACTAAAACAGAAGGAGAGATGAAATAGAGCCAGGTGGTCCTTCAAGATGCTCATCAATATCAGCAAACGCTAATAAAGCAAATTAACATAGTGCTGGTGAGAATAATTTCTCTGTGTGAACACACATTAGTGGATGTGTGTAGACTGTAAATAAATTAATGATGTGGACATGAGGTCTGGTATACCAAGCTTGTACTACTGTTATTTAGAATATTGCTGAAATGGGGATCAAATCACAGCATTAAAAGGTTGTATTGCACCTTTATGGAATTGACATCTACAGAGCCTCATCTCCTGGGAACTTTTAGAATTCTCTATATGAGATAAAACAAAAATGAAATAAATATAACTTGTAGAGAATCAGTGTCGATCTATTCCTTTACATTCTCAATAGGCCTGGGAACAATAAGAACTCAGAAGTGCATGAATCAAGAATGCACTGCAAAATGTAAGAGATAGAGATCAATGGAGTAATTGAGAACAAGAAAACATGATCATGGGTTGTATTCATGATCATGGGTTGTGTAAATATGTCTTTGTGTGTAATATTGTGGATGTTATCATGTAAAGCTCTAATTATTTCTTGATACAATTACTATTGCAATCAAAATCAGACAGGCCATGTTAGAGGAAACTGCCAAATTGTTGGTATCTTGCCTAAAAGTTAACCACTGAAAAGGTTTGCTGCACAATTAGTTAAAAAAACCAAAACCAAACCATCAAAAGAACTCTCAACTATGACAGTTTACATCAGGTGGGAAAAGAAGCAGTCTTTTTGTTATCTTCATGCCCTGAGTTTCAGTTAGCATAATAACAAATGGTAGTTTTCCATATCAAGTGGTAATTTTCAGCTACAACAAAGAACACATAACTCATAATTTAATGGAAAGAAATCTGTCTCAGTAAAGGAAGCACCTTCAACCCATTATATGGATACAACTTGGTATGCATACTGGCAGTCAAAAATAAGCAGCAGTGCAAGTGAAGGCTTGTTTCAGTGAGAGCAGATCACGGAAATTTGCTTCTGAAGCAACTAAATTCCCACAGGCTGTGGAGGTAATTTTCAAGTGCATTTAAATCCTACTTTGAAAAATGAGGCAGCCTATAGATTTAGGTTGTATTCAGCAACAACATTATCCAGTCGATCCACGCTTTTCTATTTCTAAAACTTTTCACCAATTGTCATCCTGACATGCTTTCATCTCCTACAGCAACTGTGGACAGATCTCTGTTCTGCTTCCCATGGAGTTTGAGTCTCTCTTTCTAGAAGGAGAACTCACAGGAAGCCTTATGTTGATTAATTTTGGATGTCCTTCTCAAAACTTTCAGTTTCCTATTCACTGAAAAAATAAAAAAATCTACTGCTGCAGACTAGGGAAAAATGTTATAGCATCTGAGTACAGGTACTTAAGGCATATTTTTATGTCACACAGGGGCAAATGTAAAATCCTTGTAGCTGAAATTACTCATATAAAGCTTGGCTGATTACATCATGTTACTGTTCTCCAAAATTGGACACCACAGCATTCCCATTTTTAAGTGGTAGAATCAATGAATAGCATGCAGCGCAGTGTTGTTTCTCCCCACAAACATTTTTAAAGCTGATTGTGCTTTGTTAAAAGCACCTAATACAGTAGAATGGGATGTTGGTAACAGCATATGGTTTTGTAAAAAGCCCATGGTGATTGCATGAGGGGTGGAACCCACAGACCTTGCAACAGATTGGTCAGAACATAGTGCTCATAACCAAGCCAAGATCACAGGTTCTTCACTTAAAAGCTGGTCTCAATGGTCCTTGTGGTCCCTTCCAGCTCAGAATATTCTGTGTGATACTGTTTCACACACCTACAGAAGAATAGATGTGGCAAACACCCTAAAAACCTCAGATTCTCCCTTCTCCTAGGTTGCCCTCTCACATCTGTGCCTGCTCCTCTCACTAGGCTCAGCTTCCTATTCTGCAGCTATCAGCTGGGCAGAAAGCAGCTCACACCAGTGCTGACCCCAAGCAGGCACAATTTGTTCTGATTAGCCAGCTGGTAAACCAAACCAGACAGTTCTGGACTCACATTGAAGCTTTTTCTTCTTGGAGTTGCTGATTGTAGTATTTTCCCTCTGGATAACCTGCCAGTTACATGAAACTTGCAGAATCTTTATATCTTTGTGGATTCTTCCATCAGTTCTGCTGAAGTGGGAATGCAGTGGGCAGACAAGCAGAGAGGATACATCTCCTCACTGAAATCTGTTTGGCTTCAGATGTAAATCTATTTTGTTGACTGTTGTTGGCATTCTTCAGCACAAAACACCTTCTTAATTTTGCTTGTTAGTAAATACCACTAATAGATATAAGAGCGTCAGCTCTCCATTCTCTCTTCTAAAATGTTTTCCTCTCTTTGAAAAAGGTTGCTCATCCTTACCTTGATCTATTCCTCCATAGTCTTATGAGATGATAAGCAGCCTTGTTGTAATGCTGCACTACACTTTTTTTCACAGCATGGTATTTTCACATGTCAGACTTTAATTGGATATTTGAAATATTAGGCAATAAATCAGTGGACTCCTTGAAACTCTACAAAGTGCAAATTCACAAGTGAGAGTTGAGGATTATAGTTTCTGCACCATAAGAAGCTAAAGACAGTGAGACTATTTTAATAAAATATCCCCTCTCATATTTACTGTTTTTAAATCTTTTATTGGTTACCATCAGAGACAAGGCACTGCATTAGACACACTTCGATCTGACCTGATATGCTCCAATGTACTTATGAATAAAAAACCCCACAATATTGAAAGAAAGCTGGGTTCTTTAAACATAGAGTCACAGAATCATGGAATATCCTGAGCTGGAAGTGCCCCACAAAGATCATCGAAGTCCAGCTCCTAGACTTGCACAGGATAGCCCCAAGAATCATAGAATCACTGAATAAAAACATGTGAGTTAATAGAATCCATTTTAAATTTTAAATATTTATCAGTACTGAGCCTGAGTATTTAAAATAATTTTTGTTTCCTGTATCATTTGCAGATTTAATTTTTCTCCTGGATCTTCCTTGTGAAAAGTAGATTATGCCTTAGACTGCTATTGAAAAATTGAATGGAAAAGTCTTGACATGGGACTCTGAGAAAGGTAGAATCATGTCTACAGAATCTATATTACTGAGCAGGCTGTACATGAGAATAGTTAAATTGCCTGTGGTTGGTCTGATTATGCTAAACAGTTATGGTGGAGAATATTTTAATTCTCCACCATACCTCTTTAGATATGGTGGAGAATTAAAAAAAATGCTTTTTATCTGTGAAAAGGTGCTCAGTGGGGTGTATGGATAAGATCTGGACAGAAGACTTCTCAGTGCAAGTATGTGCAAAGTACATGCCCAAATTTCTGCTGTCTTACAAATGATACTATATTTTTAAGTTATTCAATTTCTTATCATTTTAGAAATTACAGAAAGAGTGATTAAGAACTAGGATGTCTTGGTGAAATTTTTTTGTGCATGAAGGCCCCACTCCTGCATCAGTGTGGTGGAATCCAGCCTCAGTGGGTTCACCACAGGAAGCCAGCAGGTTTGTCTCAGGAACAGGGCTGGGAGTTTAGCACTGTCTTTAGTGGAAATGGGGCTCTATTGCCCAGCAGGAAAGGCAGTGGTGCAGCGTGGGGTTACATTGTGAGGGAGCAGACTGCTCTGCTTTGAGCTGACCACAGCTGGTGTACATTAAAAGGGAATTCTGTGCTGTGAAGCTCAGGGGCACGAGCTGTGTGCATCGTCCAGAGTGTAATGCCCTTTCAGGATAATTTAGGGCTGCAGCCTAAGTAGCCTGCACAGCTTCAGGAGGTTTGATTCAGCAGCTGTTCAGCCTCCCCTGCAGTGGTCACAGAACAGGGACTATGGGCTACCATCACCTCGTAGACTATCCAAATTGATTACAAAATTATTTCCTTACGTTATTTGTACCAAAAAGGTCTCATTGAATAGAAAAGGAGCAAATCAACAAAGGGTTAAAGTGCTTTGAAAAAATCCAGACTGGCTAAATAAATGAATGCTATTTAAAAGGTCTTTGGCTTTTAGAAGGCTTCTCTGAAAGATTTCAAACCACAGAGGATGGTGTCTCTTTTTTATAAAACTGCTATAGACAAGAAATGGGGGGTCGTGCCTCCTACACTCCCCTCAAACCCATGAGAGTGTTTGCCTTTCATTTGGCTGAACTGTAGAGGAGATCACCGTTTATGAGAGCACATAACTATATCCATTCTTATTGTATGACCCTAGCAGACTCAGATTGTGGATTATGCAGTCACCTGAAGCCAAACTGTCTCTTAGCTTTCAAATAACACTATTTTCATGAAATGAAGGAAATATTTTTTGTTTCGATTGAAATCTGCCACCCTGTGTATCCCTGTCATGGAACTGAAAGACATTCAAATGAGGCAGCTTTCAGCTTTTCTGAAAGCTGCTGTATACTCCTGGCATTACAGTCTAACTGTGTTTGTGTCTTCCAGAACTGGTCTATAAACTCCACCTCAGTTTAAATGCTTTTAGGAATTATTACTTGAAGCTTGCATTCAAACACAAGGTGAAAGGGTTAGGTTATTATTTTCTGTTGTATTATTTTCAGTGCTTATCTCTCTTAATTTTAAATTTTGAGACACTTTGTGCTCTCATTGGTGCTCAAACTTGCTCTTCATTAGCAGCATCAGCTGTGTCCAATCTCCAGAGACATTTGCAACATTTGTGTGTATACAGACATATCAGTTTATTCAGCTTTTCAAATTCTAATATTCTAAACACTGATACTTGAAAAACTTACTACTTCTAACTTAGGTAGGTACATGGTTCAAAATTCAAGCCTCATGTATGTTCTTCATCATCAGCTCAGGACAAGATTTGTTTGTCCATCCTGTGCAAATTCCAATCTCACTGTATGGGTACTTGATCATCAGAGGAGTCCGAGTGGTAGCAAAAGAGAAAGAAAACTGCAGCAGAGATTGTGCATTTTAATTTGCACAAGAGTTCTCTTTTTCTTTGCTCTGAGTTAATTTAATTTTCTTTACCTACTTCCAAATCCATAACTTACCCTGCATCTCAGTGTTGCCATATTCCAGATGATTTCTGACTGGAGTTGCCCAGCTGAACTCCTATTGATTTGTTTCCAGGCTCTCATATTTCTCATCTCTTTCCAAATTGCTGGAACTGCTCTCCTGCCCCTATTGCAGGAAGGGCCCAGCTGAAGAGAAACTCACAAGGTTGCAGTCCCTTTTTAAAGGCACAAACATGAGCTTGGGACAAGAGGAAGAACATTCTTGATATTTATGCAGAATTAACCCAGAAGACTATGTTTGAGCAGTGAGTTTTGTCATAAATCTCATATATTAGGATTTCTGTAAAAAACTATAGGGAAGTGGTGGCTTTATTCTATTGTAAATCAACACGAAAGATCTATGAAAACTGAACTATTCTTCCTGATGAGAAAGGGTTAATTTTCTCAGGGTTAGATTGGCTTATGAGAAATTCTCTGGATTCACAAATTTGACTTATAAGAGTTGGGTAACCTAAAGAATGGTGAAGTTCCTTTCATCCTCATTTGAGGAAATACTGAAGGAAAGAATTGAACAGAACCAGAATATAACTCACAGTTGGGAAAAAACCTCCATTTTATTTAGCTGAAAGAAGTATGATTATTTTATTCTAGGAAGTAGGTTTTGGTTAGTGTTTGCTGATCATACATGGAACAGTAGTATTTCTCATCTGCTATAAGAGAGGTGCTAAATTATAGAAAGAATTTATGGAACATGTATGTAACAAAACCATCACATATCAGATATATGATCTGCTGGTGGAATTGAATCAGGGCTACAAAAATCTGAGTATTATTTTTCCTTTTAAGCCTCTGTCTCTGAAGCCTTGATGCACTGGGTTGACTTCTTCCAACCACAGCTCTCCAGCTGGTTTGAGGGCAGCACTTCAGGGTTCTACAAGGTAATATTAACTAAGTAACTGACTACATTAGCTAACAAACTAGCATGGAAGAGCTGACATGACAATTTAAGCAGCTAGATTTTCCCACTCTAATTCAAAATACAGAGGGAATTCCTGCAAAGTATTAATATTTTAGGGTTCCATTTGGTAAAGAAGAGAACATGTTTCAAATTTATTCCTACACTGTTACATTTCAGTCTTTAAAATTTAAGTGTGCTCTCTGCTCTTTTAACTCGAGGTTGGAACGCTATATCAAAAATAGGAGAAAATACATACTTTGATGTCAAACATTTCAGGCTCTGAGGAATTCTGTATCAAAGACTTCAAAGAAAACTTCTTATCAATGAATTCCAGGTCATTTGTATTCAGGGCTGCATTTCACAATTGTTCATTAAAAATCAAACTGTACCAATTTTAACACAAATTTCAGGTTCTCCATTCTTACTTCTCCAAAGTAATAAGGGCTCCTAAGCTAAGGTCAGAGCAGGAGAAGGGACTCACTTATTATGGACTCAGAACTAAAGAATTATTACATTCACCCCTGGGGGAATCTATTGCAGCACACCAGAAAATTTCACTTTTGCAAGAGTCACACTGCTAAAAATGTCAGCACTTTGGCTCTCATTCTTAACATCCTTGCCAAAATTAGGCAGATAAAAGTGAAGAATACCTTTCCATTCACTTGTTGCAGTATCAGTTTCATAGTTTTCTTCTCTTGGTTTTTAATTTATTTTGGTGTTCTACCTGCTATGCTCCAGGTTACTGGTTAAATTAAATTTCACTTAGAAATCTAATTAATGAGTTACATTATAGACATGTTGCATGCTACAATATTCGGTTTCCAGGCTATTAATACAATCAATAGATTCAGGTCAGTTAGAGACACTATTTTCCGGTTTAACAGACTTTAGAATCTCATTATTTTGAGGGGTCATTTAGCTCCCAGACAATTTCTTGATTTCCAACAAATGGAGTGTGTGCATACAAGTTATACGAAAAGGCAGCATGATGGCATTTACTATAAGACAGGCATTTATCATCACCTGAAGCCACTGGTTTTGTCAGCTAACCTCTGAGAGGTTACCTCCTGGGTCCTTGTTTCTGCCCCTGCATTATGCATACAATAGCCTTCATTTACATGCTTTGCAGAGGTGTGTTGCATGCTAAGTTTATGCTGGTGCACGATTTGAAGATATGCATTTCAACAAAGGTACTAAATATTCTTCTTTTAGTCAGCCCAGCCTTAATTTCATAGTACACAGAAGTGTTAATGTTTGGGCACAAGCATACCTCGTGGCTCAGCCCTAATGTCAGTCAGAGCCTTTGGTGCTGTGTCTGTTCACTCAGCCCTACCTATACCTGGGCATTACATTTCTTCAAGTAATTAATATTTCAAGAGTTATCTTTCAGTCATCAACTGTACTCTCCTGTTAGAGTACTCAGCACAGTTCAAGGGGATCCTTGAATATTTAGACTTCAACTGAGTAGAATGTCAGGGTTTATTTATGACTGAGTTGGTATAACAACAAGGTTGAGAAAAGGCATTCCTGCTATCTGAATTCAATAGTGGGTATAATTCCACGTATCAGTGATCTTCCCACTGCAAATGTGTTTGCAGAGGTTGTATGGCCATTAAAATGCTACTTAGAAGATGTTGTCTTGATCACCTGTTCTTTATTAGTTAGTTCTAATGAAATTTGTGGCTGATTTTGGTTCTGAAGGCCTGAGACATTAGCTTTGATACAGCAAGGTGATTGTGCTCTAGCTATTTTTTGTATTTCTTGCATATACTTCTTAATGAGTTTTCCAGAAAAGGATTATATTGTCACTTGCAGAGGCTTTTCTCATCAAGTAAGGCTGTAAAAGAACCAGAGCAAACAGGAAGCCCCAGTCTTCAAGTCCTAATTTGAACAATATGTGTGTTTACAGAGAACCACCAAATAACTATTTTGCTACACGATCAGGCTGATCAGAGATTTACAGAAGTCTCTTGAGTAGGCATAATATAAACATATCTGACATTTCAATGCAGGGATAGAAAACAAAGTGGAGGAAAATGATGCAAAGAGGGGTCTAGAGGGGGTATGAACAAGGTCAGGAGATGACTTAAAGCAGCCCCTCTGCCTTCCAAGCAGGCCTGTGTATATGTATGTATGCATGTGTGATATAATCTTTCTTGAGGTATGGTCCTGCTTGTACTAACACCTTTCAAAGAAAGCAGTACTTCAGAAGTGTCCATAACTTCTGGATTTGCTCCATAATAAACAAACAAACAAACAAATACATAAATGTTCCAGGATTTGTCCCATAATTAGCTGACCTGGGTTCTCATACACTTCCTGCACTGCACGAGTGTGCAATTAAATGGGTTCTATGTGGTGGGAAAACAGCTAGGCTCACTCAGTGTGGAAATGAGACAGGGGGAAGGTGAGGAGCTTCGTGAAATGGCTGCTGTTCATCTGGCACCAAATATCTGCCTCTCTTCTGATGGGCTGGGAGTTGCAGCTGTGGGAGAAAAAGGAACAATTTGCTGTGTTGGAAAGGCTGCAGCAGGTCATGAGTGGAGCTGCAGTAGCAGGCAGAGATGGGGAGTGGATGCAAACACTGCAGTGCATTGGGTCTCACTTTCCACTTAATTTCTAGGTTGTTCTCTATGAGCTGCTTAACACAACTGGATCTGCACAGCTGATAATTAACAGCTGCAGGTCCTGAATGTAAACTGAATTGGATTGCTCCAGCTCCTACAGAGCATTCTTCACTTTCTTTTCTGCAAGTTCTTGTATTTCACTGTTATGAGATATTAAAATTTCTTTACCGTACTGTGCAACCTTTGATGGCAGATGAAGCATATAGTACTCCTTGGAGTAAATACTCTGTAGTCACTGTAATTGGCAAAAGAAACACAGAGCCTTATCTGTTTTCACAATACAAGCACAAAGATGTGAATTGCTGCCTACAGGTGGCCTAACAAATGACCTGTCACCAGCTGAGCTGTGATCAGTGTCTGTGACCATGAGAAATAATCTGTGACAAACATGAGAAAATGAGATTATTTTATCTCTACTCCCTTAAGGGACACAATAAATTGTATTAGTTTGCAGTTTATATGATCTGAGTGCTTGCATATAGACAGTGACATAAACAGTTGATATGTAAACATAACTAATTTGACTGTTTGTATGGATCTGTACCTGTGTCCATCTAAAACCGTGTACCTGTGGGAGTTTGTCGTTCTCTTTATGAGAAGGAGGACTTAAATCTGTACTGCATGTGATGATTTGGTAAGTAAAAACATAAATTAAATCATGTTTTGCCTTTCGTTTCAATATCAAGAAAAATCTCCCTGCTACAGCAAAAGTTTTCTGTTGCTGTCTGTATGGAGTGGTCAGCCTTTCTTTCAGAATTGGTAGAAAGCTACTTTTTGATGGATTGGTCCCAAAATCTACTTAGAAAAAAAACCCAAAAAAACTAGAAAGCAAGAGTTCTTCATAGCCAGCTATGAATCATCTTGTGTCCATCTGAGAGTGCAATTAGGAAATCTAGGAAAGAGCCCGTGTTTCCTCCTCACATGTCATGCAACAGCCAGCACCCAAAGTGGTGACTGACTTTGGACTGGGCTCCTTGTGCTCAAGGAACTGGGGAGTTGCCTTCTTTTCCCCAGCAGATTAGGCAGAGTGAAACTTTTGTCTGGTTGCCTGGCACCTCAAGGCTCTGAACCAGCAGCGAAATCATGAGTCAGAATACACGCAAGGAATGTTTTCCAACCCGAATAGTTTATTTAAGAATAGCGCAGCCTGAAGAATGGGGGCAGGGAAGGAGACACGGCTTCAGCTCAGACATTCTTATGATTTCAGCTGGAGTTTTTCACGTCCTGGGAGGAGTTAGTTTTTTTAACCCTCTCATTAGAAGTATCTGAATAACTTCAGGCAATGTCACAGACAATCAACACATCTTTTTCTTACTGCAACAGGGTCTATATTTTTGTGGAGAGTCTGAAGAAGAGAATAAAGACACAATCTGACATTTATAGTAGTTTTAATCTGGAGTAACTAGCAATCTAAATGTAATTTCTTCAGAGTGTCACTAGTTGAAGAATCAAAATTCTCAACGTCCTTAGATATTCCTTTACCTCTACCTCTATTAGTAGATTAATACTGCAATTGACCACTCCATGAATTCTATCCTAAAACTCCACATGTAAATCACAGCAAATGGGTAACATATGATGATGAGCACTACTGCCAGCTACCTGTATATTTACAGATGCAGTGTCATATTGGCATAGGGTAGGGTTTTTTCTGTCCCTTTCTCCCTCCTTTTCTCTACCATTAAAAAAAACCCAACACCCAAACCCAGCCTTGTCTGACTTTTGCTCTCCCTGTGCTCTAAGGAGCTGCTGCAAAACTATTTTGTGGTTTGTCTTGATGCAGTGCAGCTGTTGGGAAGTACAGGATCTTTCCAGCCCTTCAAAATGCTCTTTATAGCTGCAGCCATTTCCTCCTCCTTTCTCTTACTAAAACTGCTTCCAACTCCTTGATTTCAGTATCCAGGCAAAGTTCATGCTGAATATTCCCCCTATTATGAAATAGTGAAGAGGGAGGGTGGAAATGAAAAAAAAAGGAGGGAGAGAGAAGCTACTAAAAACTTGTTGGTGTCTTGAAAAATTATGAGATTGTCATCACGGACTGAAAATAATTGTATTTGAACCACTCTTTTCTTTCATGCAGCCCTTCAGAAGAAAAGGGCTGTTAGTCTCAGAGGAAGCTGGAAATGCTCAGCAGTATGCTGGGCTTACCTGAAAAGAAGGGGGCTTAAAATAACATAGAGATGCTTTGTTAGAACCTACTTTTGACAGTAAAGCCTTTTGGTTTTTCTGCTTCTCTACCTCTTGTCAGTGCTGTGCACCATTTCACAAGCAGTGGATCCTGTGTTAACTTGCAGCATATGAACGTGGACCCTAAAGTTGAAAGCTCAGAGAAGGGCACACCCTTTGGTCAGCATAATAACCATTTATCATTCAGCAAAATCCACATGATGCATACTTTTTTAAACACACACATTAAAGAACCAAATATATCTCTTACTCTGACATATATGAAAGTCAGAAGGGAAGGACTGGTTCAGCCATATTCTCTGGCTGTGGCATCTGGCAGTTCTCTCTTATTTAAACATGTTGTCTTGTTAAACTCTCATTTTAGCCTTCAGTGGCATTTGATCCAAAGTAATTGCTTTGTGTGCACCACACTTCTTGAATGAAGATGTGAATTGTTGGAAATTACTTTGGAGAAATGCTTGAGTGTGCCTCCCCTTTTAATGGTATTGTATATCAGAAAATGCTGTTTCCTTTTACCCTCTTATTAGTCTGGAGTAAATACATGGTAACTGTCGCCAAACAGTCTGAAAAACAGAGTGCTTTAATTTCTAAAGAAAGGCATGGTCAGAAACACCTGTCTGGCCCATGGACCTAGTGGTACAGATGCTAAAAAGAAATAACCCTAGAAAAGATTGTTCTGATTCCTATCAGCAGAGTCTTGGAGTGCCTTGGCAGCCAGTCCCTCAGAAAGACACATGTGAGAATGAAGAAGAAGGAGGAAGAAAGCAAGGAAGTATTTCTGTAAGAAAACCTACCAATCCTAGGCAGTTTCCTTGAAATCCCTCCATCTGAGAACTGGAGCCCTGGTTTGGAGAGCTTACTGCTGAGCCACGTTTACTTGTGTCTTAAGGAGGGGCCTGGAGAGCAGTGGCAGGATTTGCTCCAGCTAGTTAGCCATGTGGCAGTGCTGCTCCTGCTGCAATAGGATTCCTTCACCATTACGTTTCTTCTCTTGGGCTCCACAAGCAGTTCAGCTCTCAGAATCTATGCTCAAAATTATGAGGTCTCAAAAAAGGGAGAACAGCCACATTCTGCCCTCCCCTTCCATAGCTTGAACATGAAATATTTGCAGTAGCCACATGGCTCCCTTTGAGCAGGCAGGGGACTGTTGCATTAAATGAAGCACAAAGCAGCCTCTGCCTCTCCCCAGAATGGCTGCAAGTGCTCTGATGCTGTGCCTGCAGTACCTGGAAAGCACATGGCAAGCCCTGTGTGCTTGACCTGGGAAGCCACGTTCCTCCAGGGCCTGGGGGGAGTTGGGTTCTGGGGAAGATCCACAGTTCACAAGATGATGAGGGGGGGTTTCCTATTCTGGCTAATAAGGCAAAAGTTGGAAAAAGTTTGCCGGATTTTTTTTCCTTCCCATGTGGTAGTAGGATTAATGTGCTGAAATCACATCCTGGATTTAACCTCCTATGGCTGTCTCCTTGGGACTGAGCAGCTCACTTGTGCTTTTCTTTTCTGACATGGGAGTTGCTGCTAGATGTGCAGATTAACCCTAGCTATTTCTGCTTATTCCTAGGCAGTGCTGATGCCTCAGAAGGGCCAGCCTATATTTTATCATGTGTCGGACATGCACTGGAGCAAAGCCATATTTTAATCTATGAAAGACAAATTAAACACTAACAGTTATTCTGTCAGAAATTTATTGTTTCTCTACATTCCATAGTTTAATAAAAGCTTTAGAATCAACACATATAGAACTAGATGTGTCATGCAGAAAATGTTTCATATAATGGTAAAATACTTGTAGATGAATGACACCTTCCAAATGTTTTTTTAAAAAGGAGGACAAAAACTTTTAGGTTTTTTTAATTCAATCTTTCCAGTCAAAAGAATTTGCAGAGAAAAAATTTCTCTGCAAATTCTTTTGACTGGCAAGACTGAATTAAAATAACCTAAATACCCAGCCAATTATTTCTCTGATTCTAGTAAATATTTAAAATTTATTTCATTAACGTCTCATTTGTTCACTCTGTACATGCCTCTAAGATTCTGAGAAATCATAAAACTATGCTACAGAAAATCTTTACAGACTGACATATTAGAAATTTATAGTTATGTAACCAATATAGATCTAAAGGTTAATTACTTAAGGAAAAAAAAATGGAGAGGAGGATTTTTTTCTCTCAAAGTATCTTGTTTGATATACAGATGATACCAGGAACAATTGATGCAGCATGTTGCTAATTTCACCTGTAGATGCCTATGTGTCATATCTGGCTAAATCATATGGGGTTTACTGCTTTTAGTGAGATACTCTTTACAGAATTTCTCTGTTATAAGGATGGGTGAAACAGTTTGAATAAAAGTCTAAAAAATGAGTTCTTTACTCTTTCTATAACACCTATATATTCTCCTTTTTATATAATGTTTCCTTTTTATGTGGCATCTGTATCTGTGTATTGACAGCACGAAACATGGTAGGTTTGCTAGATTTTAAGGACAAACTATTTGAATGATGTGGTGCTGTTCCTACTTATGGTACAGTTGCATCTGATGGTCTGAGCTGGTTGGACATCTCAACAACTGCCAAAAATTCCCATGTGGTCCTGACTGTGTAGCCCCTTTTTTCCAAGTTGAGCTCTTTTGTTGAACAAGCACTGTTCACTAAATCAGCTGAAAATCACTGATTTTTGTATTTGTACTTGTTTTTTGGACAGTTTAGTAAGCTAATTTGCCTCACAAAGTCATCAGACAAATATTGTGCTGCAAAACTGCCCCTTTCAAGCTGTAAGTTCTCAGCTTCAACCAGCTCACCATGTAAATGTTCATCTTTATTTCATATTACTTACTTTTCATTTACAAAAATCAGGCTAAAAATTATTACATTGTAGTCTGGGATTTCTTACTTGAATCCCTACTTACAAACTTTCCACCTTCATTTTACATACACATCTACTCAATGTGTCACCTTTCTATCCCTTTGCTACTTCGTTTGTATTAAAATTTATCAAAGCTAACCTGTACTAAGATCTTCTATTTTAAGAAAGATTATGTTATTGGGAACTTTTCCTTTCCATTTTCTCCAAACATAGCTTCACGCCACCACTTTTTCTAAGATGAATGAAAATTTCTCTTGTTCAGTGTTCACTGGTTTTCAGTCTTTTTGAATTCTTCCTGGGAATATAGAAACTCAATCACAAATGAAGGAACAAAAATAAAAATGAAGATCCTGAGTGAAATAGAACTGACATATAATGAAACCCACTAAGCTGTGTTGGACTTAAAATGAAACTTACTGAAGAGTTCCCTAAGCAGGTTGCCTGAGGTCTGATTTTTGCTGTTTGCTTAGTTGATGGTGAATGTAAAAATAGAAGCATTATTTTTCTAAATAATTCCTAATCTGCTTTGACTAATCATTTAGCTAACAAATATAAGAAGAGGGATTATCCTATAGCTAGAAACAGTGAAATGTGGCCATATTCCTGGTTGACTATGGATTTCTTGACTGGGTGTGCAGCTTCTGTGACCTACAATTATTTCATTTGCATTCCTGTCTGTGCTTCTCCCAACAGCTACACCTCTGCTTTGTGAGCCAGCTGCTGCTGGGCTGAGCTGCAGGGTGCTTTTACTTCACCCAGTGCTGTCTGCCCCAAATCATAAAGGAAGGGCTTAGTTTCAGTTGAGGTGCAAGGGAGTTCAGCCACTTGGAGATGAGCTCTGCTGTGCCGCTTGCCCACAGGCCCAGGCAAGAGACCTTGCTCCATATCCCTGCTAGAATAAGTGCAACTACAGATAATTAATGGGAAACACAGGACAGCAGAATATGACCCAAATTTTGCCTCTCTTCTACAAGTTAAATACACCATTATGTTTATTTAGGAGCTTATGTAAAACTGGGATTTTACAGGACAAAACATTATGATGAGACTACAGTGCATCCTTAGCATCATTTCGTCATTCTTGCATGCAAAATATATGAGGAATTGCTGAATCTACAGAATCCTTCTTGTGAGACAAACACTGAAGCAATCTAAGACGATTGTTTCAATTTTTCAGTTTATTCATTCTGCAGCATGAGAAATTACCTACTTAAATGGGAAAATGTAGTTTGCTCTGGTACAGAAAACTACATTTGGTAAGGAATTTTCTGCTTATTAAGTTTTTTTTATATGAAAGGCCTTTCACACATACAAACATCCAATGAACATACATGAATGCATGTGCACAAACACACATCACATGGTATTCCCAACTTCTGTGTTTATAAATATATGTAAATGATCCTCTTAAATGCAAAACTGATAGGAACGTGAAATGTTTTCTGAATTAAATAATATTTAAGCTCTCCTCTTTTTTGACATTACAAAGAAGTTCACATACAGTTGTAGAACTGAATCCTATGGCTTAAGTGGGGACTCTATTTCTTCTGTACAGAAGAGTTGATTTGACACAGAGGAAAGGAAAGGAAAGAAAATTCTAGGAATACAGGTCTCCAGAAATGTAGCACCACATTATTAGTGGATTTAGCTGCACTTCTCTCAGTGGAGCAGCATCCATTTACCCCAGTCAAATCCCAGACCCAGACTCACTTCCACAGCTGCTCTTTGAATCCATGCCAGAGGGAGGTATAATTTAAACCAGAAACAGATGTGGGTGACTGTAGCTGAGCTGCAGAATATATAAAGGCTCTATGCGTGTTAATTTTCCAGGCATTTGTAACAGGATTGCTGAAATAACTGTAAAATCTTGCAGCAAATGGACCCTGAATGGTGAGAGAGACTTCTCCTTCGTTTGCTGCAAATTATCTTTCATTTCTTTCTTCCCCGTTTGGATTGCACTGCATTTATTTTGAATTGTTTTCAGCCTTTTCTGCTAAGGATCATGGGAGAGAAAAGCTAAGTGATTGCAAATGTTTCTGTGGTAATCATTTCCACTGGAGAAGCCAGCTGGATCATCCCCCGTATACTGGCTGAAACTTCTGTCCTTTTCTTTTCAAAAAGAAAAAAGAAATGTAGTGGGATAAATATTTTAATTTGTATAAATACAGTCCTGAAAATGCAGGGGACAGGTATATGGGAATGCATAAGGTGAGCATTTCTTGAAGCAGAGAAGCACCAGAGTAAGAATTCTTTTTCAGCTCACTGTAGGTTTGGAAGGCAGACCAAAAGAAAAATGAGAGGTTTCCAGAAAAAATAGAGTTATGGGCCAAACTAAGCAAAATACTTAAAGTGAGCAAAGCAAAGCTCTGTCTGCTAACAGTTTGTAGCAAGGGAATGTATTTTCTTTACCAGCCTCCTACCCCAGGAACTTTGTCTTAACATCAAACAAAAAAAACCACAATAGGAATAAACAGATTTCTGGTGATGCTCTGCTTTGCAAAACCAGGCTATTCCAAAGCTGAAACGATGACTCTTTTCAGAGTCCATTATTAATGGAACATTTGCTCCTGATGTTCACTAATGAATCAAGCTAGATCACTGTACATTATCTTAGCTCTGCAATCATTCTATCAGATTTCCTGTGATTTTTTCCAAAGAAATAACCTTTCTTTAATAAGAATGGATGTAATGGCATTTACTTCTTAAACTTCAGGAGTAAGTAGAACGTTTAGTAAGATTCAGAAGCCCTCACAATTTTTTTTTCCTGTGCTATTTGTTCAGTCTGAAATGAAGGTGAAGAGACAGCCCAGTTTCCCCACTGCGAGAATTTCCATGGCTGCATTTCCTGCTGAGTCCTCACAGTGCACAGTGGCTTCTGCAGCTTTAATACTAAAATAGCTGCCCACTTGCACATTATTCCATTTCTCTTCACCATCACAGAGCAGTTCTGCAGGGGGTATGAAATGGACAATGCTTGCAAGCAGGACATTCAGCATCTGAAACTGCTGACTGATCTTTTATGCTGAAATTTTCTTCCTGGGCAGGGCACCAGCACAGTGCTTGACTTGCCACGTATGTCCCATCTCTGTGTGGATCACAGGAATTTTAAGAAGTTGTTTTGGCTCCCTGTGTGGAAGTGCAATGGTGTCACTGGGGGTTTGCTTACTGGTTTTGCATCAGAAAAGAGCATTCATCTCACTATGTTTATAGCACAAGAAAAAGGAAATGCCTCCAAATTTCTGAAAAATTTCCTTAAGAATGTACTATTCTGCAGAGGTGACATATACAGTGTATGCTGTGGGAAGGCTGAGGTAATTCTGTGTTCTTTCTCTTATTTCTCATTGGACCATTCCAAGCGATGGCTAACGAGACAGACTGGGTATGTTCCCAAAAAAAATGTCCTAGTGCTCTTCCATAGTAGGAGCGCCTAATTGTTCAAAATGGTGAAAATGCTATCAGACAATGGGCCGTTGCAGATGAAGTGAGGAGAAGCCTGAGGAAGGCATTTGTCAGGACTCTGCGGCCACTAATAGGCCTGAATGGTGACCAATCTCCCCCTGGGACTTCCACCCTCACCCGTGGTTCTGGGAGCTCCCTTCCAGCACAGCCCTGGGCCCTGAGTCCTTACATGAATGATGCTGTAGGTGTTCTCTCTTCAGCCCTGCTTCTGGCCCTGCCTCCTGGATACACTTGGGCCCTGTGCAGCAGGTAACTTGTGCTTAGAAAGAACTTTTGACCCACAATGCAGCCTTGTCTCTGACCTGTCTCCTATTGCTTGTGACAGGACTTCCCAGAAAGACCCTGGACCTGATTCCAAGTATGCTGAATTTCCACCTGCTGATGGACCCCCTTGCCAGCACCTGACTCTATCTGCTGTGTTGTAGTTATCCACTCCCAACCTTCTGGAAACTGTTATTAGACAAACTTTAAAACATTTCTAATTTATATTTGACTGTGGAATAAAAAAACTGAAACAAGCCTGAGTGGCAGGTTTTTGAGTAGTTCCAGGAGAATTGTCATATTGTGATGTCTCAAAATATTTTACTTTAGTTAGCTAAGGAAGCAAGGAAATATCTGTAAGTAGAAAAAATAGTCATAAGCTATTTAGGGAGAAAAGGAATTCCTTTACTAAGGTACCATATCTCAGATGATGTCTAGAAATGGACACACACAAACTAAGGACTCCTATGATACCCTCTGCTGTAAAGAAACCAGAGTTCTGCTGAAGTTCAGTGTTGTGCAACTGTATACTCATTAGTTAAGTGCAATGTATTTCATCTTTTTATGGAACCTGTGTCCTTACATTATACACACATCTCTTTTTTTTTGCTTTTAGCTTGTTTCCTTCTGTGGTGAGAAGTACAGAAATTCCTAAAGAAGTCAAGTACTTTAGAACAATGTCATGACACCTATTTATCATCCTGCTAATTACTAGACAGTTTTGAAATAATTGGACAAAATCAAAAATGTAAGAAATATTTAGGTTTTTTTTTACTGTGAAAATGGTTACTGATTTTTTTTCCTCAGCATTTTTTTTCTGCCTGGTCATCAGTTCTAAAACTGATATGAAAATAAGTTAAAGAGAATGTTATTAGAGTGAGTTCATATTCTATACCAACCTGCAGCTGACCAGTGAAAACATCAATGTGTCTGGGTGACAAGAGGAAGTGTAACTACAAAGTTTGTGTGCTACTAGAACTGAAGTGATGAGCTCTCAGGTGTGCAATTCAGAGAGGATAGCAATATACAGCTATATCACTGAACTTTTTACAGCCTCCAGGAACCTCACTTTCAGAGCAAAGCTAAAGATTCTGTAATGGAGAATCCACTGCAGTGGTGAGGGTTCACTCCAGGTAAATCCCTGTCCATACAGAAATAAAAGTTCATGATGCTTAGCTGTACACTTGGCTCTCCAGTCATCACTGGCTTCACTTTATGGATTAATGGCATTTTAGAGCCTCCAGCTGAGAAAAGTCAATAAATGTGGGACCCCCTTCTCCATTTCATAGCCATAAAAGCAGTATTCACATGTTAGAGCTGGAATTCATGCAAGGCCTTTCTCATTAACCTAGAAACTGTAGCCAACTGGATGCCACAGCCTGAGAGATATGCTTCAATGTATAAACAAAACCCTATGGAAAGAATGACCATGTTTCAGCCTGCTTAATTTAGCTTGCTTTCTCAAAGTGTTTTTGTTTTCTTGGTTTTGTTTTTTTTGTTGTTTTTTTTGTTTGTTTTTAATTTCCTTCCTTTTCTGCAAGTTCTCTTGATGCTGTTATCTTCTTTGCCTTAGATAAAGAAAATATTTAAGCTGCATTTATTGTTGTTACTATTAGTTTGAACTAGAGAGAAAAAGACCAAGATGAAAGTTGTAGGAAAACATTTTAGCCTGGCAATTTAGGGGTGAACTATGGCATCAGTGATAGCCAGGTTTTGAGCTCCTTGGACAAACTGTCTCTGCAGGAAAGCAGAGGAAGTGCCACCGCTCTGCCACTGTCCAAGGGCTCCGAGTCCTTCAGTCTTGGGCTTGCTCCTTTGGCAAACCAGAGTGAGTCCCATTTCTGCAGCTCCAACTACACTAATGACTCTGGCACCAGCAGGGCCATTAGAATGAGCAGGTGGAAGAAAATGGATGAAAAGACAGAGAAATTTTAGTGTTTGAATTTATAATTCTTGTTGAGATGAAAATATATTTTTTTTTTCAAAGAGAAATGGTTTTATTTTGCCAGAAGGACAGTTAAATAATTTGTTTGGATAATGTCTGGTTTACAGACAAATGTCTGTTTTAGGAACAAAGACATGTGTATATGGTGTAGAAGCTTTATTTATAACATTTAGTAATATATGTAGCTAATAAATGAATTGTATTCAAGTCATGTACCATGAATAAATGTGTAATGAAAATCCAGGTAAAGAAGGCTACTTGGGAAGCCTGTACAAAATATTGTTCATATTAACTACAGTGAATGGAAATGCCTCTAATACTTGTCAAGGAGACTAAGAAATAAATGTTGTGAACACCTCATGTACTGCCAGACTGTGGTGCACACAAGGAACTGATATCCTTCATCCAATAGGTTAGTGTCAAAAGCAAACGCTTGCAGACTTAAACCCTTCCTCTGCTTTTTTGTCACTCAGAAGGAAACTCACCTTTCAGAAGAGAGGGTTTCTGTGCCCATTGTTTATTCTTTGAAGGTTTTCAGTCTGGGCAGTTGTTAACCAGAGCCATAATTCAGAATGCAGATATCCATCCTTCATTTTCTTTCCCTACTGCAACAACACAAAACCTTTACATATGCAAGTGTGGATGGACTTGCAGTCATGCTGGACAGGGAAAGAAAAGAACAGGGAGGATTCCCAGCTGTGCAGAAACATCCTGTGATACAATGTCTCACACTGCTTCTCACTTCCACCAGCCCAACCAATTCCAAGTCTGGGGTTTTCTCCATCATCTTCAGGTTCAAAAACTGCACCTATTTTTTTCCATGTGTCACTTCCCAGAAGAAGGAATCCCAGCCCCAGAGGACTGAAGAGATGGGGGTTGCCTTCAGCTGATACTGGGCCATGGCTTGAGTCTAGTATTTCTGATTCAGCACTAAGCATTCAAATGTCTGGGTACACCACTGCCCCAGTGAAGAAGGAAGGTAATTTGGTCAGAAAAAGAAAGGAACATTCCAAAAAATTTATCCCTGCACCTGAGGGACTTCCTGGATTTCATATAATAATTTAAAAGGATACATTAATGTTCCCCTTACCATAGGTTAAGCATGTATTATACTGATTTCCATTACATTCATTGCAGGCACAGGTAATCACTGCATTTCTCTTTGTGTTTTACTGCAAGATGTTCTTCAGACCATAGAAGGACTCGTAATTCTTATGCTTAATGGAACATATAACCTTAAATCTAGCTAATGTAATTTCAGGCAGCCAATTTACATATAAACTGTGCAATAAGTTCAAAATATTCAGATGAATTAGTGTATTGGTTGAGTAGAAGTTCTGCTGAATTTAGAAATTCGCAATGATTTTGTAGGAAGTAGAAAGAAACAACTGAGTATAAACAGTTTCTGTGAAACTCATGATACATTTTAACCTTGTTTTTGCAAGATCACTTCAGAGATAATGTGGCATTTTGATCTCTATTAGGTTGTGGAGTTGGAGGACCTTGTGGACTTCATTACATGCCTGTGGTAAAGCTTCTGGGTTGAAATCTGGGGTCCTACTGAAGCCAGTTGTTTATCCTGCATACAGGTGAATGTAGGCTATTCCAGTTTGACCCTGCCCTATTAACGCCGTGTGGGGCTGCACAGTAACTTCCCTTGGCATCAGCAGAAAGGAGACCAAAAGGCTTTTTTGCTGAACTTTCCTTTGGACCAATTTGACTCACCTAAATTGAACCAGAAATGGAGCAAACCCCTGCTTCTTTGAGCTCTGCTGCCTAAGCAGAGTTATAAATGTATTTTATCTTTCTCACTGTGTGAAAAACTGGAAAGAAGTAAGAAGCTAGGATCTTTAATTATTATTTTTATTTTTTTACATACAAATGTTTTTAAATCTCCAGTGGGGAAAATCATGAAATGTGAAGAAATACATTGCTAACAATGGGCTATTATGAGTGGAGCACTAAAAATGGTGTGAGGCAATATTGCGTTAGTGAATCAAAATTTCAGTTTCCTCCAGAAAATTGCAGCTAGTCTAAAACAATCTGTCCAGAGTAGCGTTAAGTATCCAAAAACATTTTTGAAGAGAAAAGAATACAGTTTGTTTGAATATTTTCCCTACATTTTTAATTCTTCCGACCTCGACTTTATAGCCTTAAAACACTCCTTTATTTATGTGTATAATATGTTTTATTTCTTAATTAAGAACAAAAATCTTATAAATTGGATAAACAGTTTCAGAAAGGCTGTACAGATGGTAGCTTGCCTGTGCTAAACTGTATGTAAACAAACATACCATCTCTTTTTCGGTCTGAACTGTAGGTGTTTTTAAGCACCTACTTCAGGAGAGGCTTTGCTGAGGTTGCACAGATCCCACAGTATCACTAAGGCCAACAAAAATAGTTCAGGCTGAATGAGCCAGTCATTGCCATGATGGGCTTTTTAAGCTGTCCACACAGAACCTAACCACATAAGGGACTAGAAACCACCAGCATAGCCACCTGTGGGGTTCATTAATGAGCCAGATGTTGTTCCAGAAAAAGAAACACTTCCTCTACCCTGGTGTCTAATTCCTGAAGGTCTCTATCAGAGGTGGGGTTGGATGGCTGCTGTCCTGCTATGACACTGCAGCCACCTCATACCCCTTTGATTTTTGCCATAAAATAGGTATCAATGAACTAAGTTCATATCAGCATTCAGCACGTAAACATGGATGTGTATATAGTACATATATAATACAGAGCGATTAGACATCAGTTGGATTTGTGCACACATTTCATTTAAAAATTCACAGAATTTGTATGGCAAATAATGTGTAAATTATTCAGCCCTATCCATTCTGGAAAATGGGAAATTGCCTCTGTTCCTCATGTGAGGAGATTATGTTTACATGATTCAAAAGTGCATTTGGAATAGGCAAAAGAGCTAACATCCGTCACCAACTGAGGAAAGTCTATAAATGTATTTATTTTCTAGATGATCCAACATTCATCTCTGTAGTTGTATTTATGATTTCCTTCAAACTTTTCAAAAATATTTGAAAAATAGCACTTGAATACATCTATTTCCACCTTTAAACTTCTGAGTCAACTTGCTTCTGTCTAGATAAAAAATACTTTCTAGGGAAACTTCACTTATTTCTTACATTTTTCTCTGAATTCTGCTTTTTTTTCTCCTTTTTGCTCCCATCACAAGCTTTTTATTGTTCCTGGTAAGTCATTATATGTCCCTCTTTTCTTCTGCATGTTTCAACATCCCAGATCAAGTACACATGATAATAAATCTTAATACTCAGCATATGATGCCAGTTCTGATAGTTCTAAAGATGGTTTTTACAGCAGACCCTTCAGCAGGCCCTTCTGTCCTCAAACAACTCATGTCTGAGATAGGTAGAGCCATGGCTCTGTGAACACACTGTTATTTCAGATATATGGTTAAAAAAGGTGCATGAATCAAAGGTTTTCTTTAATTCACTGCTTTTGGGGGCTGAGCAGATAAATGGGGTGCTCATGCTTGTGCTGTTATCCCTACAGGGAGTGTCCATACAGGTGGTCACAGTTTGGCCTTGCTAATACAGTAATGAGTTTTTCCTGGATCATCTCTTCATAATTCATAGAATTTTAAATACACTTCAGTGTCAATAATTGAATCCACTCTGTTAAAAAATTACTCAACGGGCCCAAACCCAGGTAAGGCATCTCATACATTGGCTCAAAGTCCCTCTCCCAACACCTAGAACGAAAAAGCTTGAGTTTCCTCTATGCTGGCTACTCAGAATGTGAGCACAATGGAACCAAAGCCAGCTAAGAATGACATTTTTGTCTTCATGGCAGTTGCAACATCATACAGAAACTCCTGAATTAATTCTAGAACCAGAAGGCATTGGGACCTGGGGCTCCTTAGGGTAGGAGCAACATTGGCTCTCTCTGTTAGGCTTGGATTCCCAAGCCAGGTCAGGTACATGGATGTGAAATTGTACTGTGTGCTCAGGCTCTCTGTGCCTCAGTTCTTCCCTGATTCACAGAGAAGTGAACTGAGAGGCTTTTAGATATGGAGGTAGGAAGTTCCTAATATAACAAATGGAATTAGGCATTTTTTTGTAAAAAGAGGTTGAAAGTGTGTGCCATCCCCCGCTGACTGAGATGTGAGGGGCAGAAGGGCAGATGTCAGCAGGCATTTGGGCAGTTGAGCGCCTTGCATCCCTACTGTGGTGCATTTCAGTCCTGCAGTGACTGAAGAGTGCTGTGCTGGGCTATGCTCCTGCTGATGTGGCACCAGAATTTCCAAGTTCGTCAAGTAGAAGGTATTCCTGCTACCTCCGCCTCCTTTTGTGCGCTGGAGCCCTACAGACGTGGCAGCTTCCTGAACCGCTTCCCAATTATACGGTATGCATGTTGTACTCCCCTGTGACCATCAGGACAAGAAGAGAGTCAACAATTCCAAATTAAGAGCCACGGAGCACAAAAACCCCAAACAAAAACAAAACAAACAAACAAAAAACCCCACCCCAAACCCTGAGAAATCAGGAAGAAAAATAAAGATTTTCCCTTCTTATTTTTCTTTTCACGGAAAATTTTTGTAGCAGCACAGCCTGGTACACTGAGACTGAGAATTGCTAGATCTCAGGATCTGAGTTTTGTTTACTGCTGTTCCTCAGTAACATTAAAAAACGCTGCTATGGTCGGACTAAAACTTGCAGGATCGAGACATTTTCAGGGGAAATTTTCAGCCTTTTTTTCCTGCTCTTTCTGAAAGGGGAGAAGCTGGGAGGAAAGATGGATCACTCTGTGGGACTTTTAATTTTAAATTGTCTGGAGCTGCTGTGAGTGAGGCCAGGCTGTGGAACACCCGGAGACTCGAAGGGTTTTATTACCCCTTTCCACGTCATCCTGCAGTTCTCAAATCCCTGGAAGAAATATTCAAGCAGAGCAGGGGGGAAGGGAATCCTTTGCTTTTTGACCTGCAAGTTTTCTTGTTTAAGCATTTGCATCTTTAACCCACAAGCATAAATTCTGTCAACATTTTTTCCCATAGTGTTTCTGCAACCTATGGGCTTGATTGGAACACCAAAGAATTTAACATTTTCCTTCTCACCATGAAAAAGGACATTTTGCCTTTTCCTCTCTCCCCCCCGTGCTTTACTATTGTGGGTTAGAAGTTGCCTTATTGTCTCTGAAGCTGTCGATTCTTAAATGCAAAGATACTTAGTTGTAGAAACCAACGCTAGGTAGGCACCAATATCTCTGAAAAATCACAAAGAAATCATGTAAAGTTCTCAGTTCCATATCTTGAACAGGATGAAGTTTGTCACTGAGCTCATGAAGTAAATAACAATTTGCAGCTAAGCACAGCAGTGCTTGTGTTTCTGTTCTGAAAGCACTTGGAGCCTGAGCTACACTCTCCTCGGCAGCACTCAGAAGAGTGTCTAAATTTCTAAATTTCCCTGCTTTCCCCCTTTATGCCTAAAAGTGTTTCCCTGCTCCTTGCCTCAACATAAACCCCACATGTTGCTTTATTTTCTTTTTTTTTTTTAACTTCATCTGAGCCTATCAGCAACAAAAGAGTGAAAAAATAAACTGTAGAACACATGAAGGACAGAGGCAGGGCTTTAAACAGTCTGTGCAGAGCAGGATGAAAGGAATCTTGTGGGGAATCTCTGCTAGGAGAAGCTGGCTTGTTTCACTTCATGACGTGTCAGGAAGATACAAATGACAGACCATATCCAGGCTGAACACCAAGCCTGGGCAAAATCTAGGAATAGCCTTTGTTAAACTGCCCCCTGGATCTTGAGGAGGAGGTGCACCAGGGCTCAAAATCACGTAAACTAGGGGGGAATCTAATGTTTATGTACAGAAGTGCCTTAAATTATTGAGCTTTTAGAAGATATGAGATCACCAATGAAAAATGAGAGAAGAATGTTGTAAAAAAAGTGTTTTAACTACTTTTTTTCTATTAAAAGAATGCTGAAGAATTTTCTACTTTTTGAAAGTTTAGTAAAAGCCATTTTACATGGTTTGAAAAGTTTTTCATACTGCTTTTTGTTTTGGATAGTTTTGGAGGTCAACATTATTACTAAAAACACTGATTCTACTTAAAGGATTTTAGTTTTTTTTAATTGTTCTTTTTTACAAAACCTGTCAGTATATGGTATGATACATAGGGGGAGGGGGTTGATAAACAGTAATTTTTAAAATTTATAAGCAAAACCAGTACTGAAATGTTTAAAAATATCCAGTATTACAAATTAATCATCAGGGAAATTTTCTGATTTGAAAAAAACTTACTTAAAAAAAGTATACATGAAAAATATTGAAAAACTCTTTCCAGCAGTAGCAAGTACCACTTCATAGAGTCAGGTGTGTTGATCAGGATCTCTACAAGTAAATTAATTAGATTTCCTGCTTGAACCAGCAGAGTAGCCAATGCTGTAGCAGGTCAGCTATGAGTGAAAAGGTAACTCATATCCTGGGGCTGTTATTTTTTTGTCTCTGGGATGAGATTTCTCATTAAGCATTTCCCAAAGAAAGAGTAGATTAATAAGGCGTGAAGATGTTAAGAAAAATTTTGCAAGAACATCTGCCAAAAATAAATCTTCATGGAATAAATTACTCTCCCTTTACCTGTTGTCTACATTATGCCACTGCATTTAATTCTTACAGTTTTAGGGAGAGGGAACCCTATTCATGAGAAATCACTGAAGGTAGAATTCATAAAAGATGAAGAAAAAAGAAGTTAGAGACAAGTTTTAGAAATAAGGTTGGGATAAGGAGTCTTGCAGTGGGACAGTCTTAGATAATGTCATTAACATGGTGTCCTATAAGTAACCTTTCATTGTACATGTTTGATTCAGGGCATTTTTTTAATGTTGAAAGAGCTCTATGTGAATTCTGCTCTGCCCAAGATTCTCAGGGCATATTTAACAGAACAGGAAAACATTTAGGTGTGACACCACAGTGGGGGCAAGGGTTGAAAGCCATTATTGTTAGGATTCAGAGTGATCTTGACAATTTGGAGACAGGGAGAAAAACCATGGAATTCAATAAAAACAAACACTAGAAAAATAAGTTTAGGAAGGAAAGCAAACAGATACACAAATATACAATGAATAGTTAACCTAGGTGGGTGATAACACCACAGAGAAGGATCTGGGGGATACAAAGGACATTAAACTAAGTGTGAGTCAATGGCACAGCCTACTTGCAGCTTTTCCCATGTCATTCAGAAGTATATTAATAAAAAATTGCGTGTAAGCAGTTAAATAGCATTTTTTCACACTCATAAAGTCTCAGCTTTTTTCACTCTTGAGATGCATAGGGGTCAAGTTGGAGAGTCCAAGACTGAGAGCAAGCAGTCATTCAACAAGGTAGAGAAGAGGTTTAACAAATTAATTTTGAGGAAATTAAGATTGAATGGGCATATAGTCTGCATTCTTTCAGCATATGAAAGGTTGCTCACACTTCATTTAGGGCACAACAAGCAATTTTTTCATTCTTCAGAAGACAAAAAACTTAGATTATCTATTAGAGAAAAACTTTCTGCTAATGGTAGTTATCTACTGCCACTATTGAGACAGAATTAATTTCCTTAGAAGTTTTAAAAGGATATTAAATATGAGTCATCATTCATCTAGAAATATTTGCCCTTGATTAGAAATAAAGAGATAGATTAAGTTGACTTTTTGATTTCTCTGTCCTACTTTTCTGTTATATTTAATAGATTGAGTTTCCTAAATTTTAAAAGGGCTTGCTGTTAAAAGAGTTATTTCAATGTCTGCCCAAAGACAATGCCCAATGCCCAGCATTGCACAACCTTGGCAGGAGCTGGGAAAGTTTTCATGACAACAGTAATGTTGGTGGTCAAAGACTGAAGAATCTTAGAAGAGTGAATTGTTTCAGTAGCAAAGAAGAGTGAATCTTAGAACCACCTGTCCAAAATTATTTGATACTTATGCACACTGCACATCAAAGGGCATAGTATGGATTTTCTGATGTGAAACTTCTGATTTTGCCTCAAAGCTGACTCAAACTTCTGTCAAGCTTTGCTTTGGATGTATACAAAATTCCTACATCCCCCTTCACATCTGGGCCATGCTGGCTGTGACCACAGTGGTGGAATAAAGCAGGGGGTCTCCTTGGGCTCTATAAATGCTCTGTATTGTCAAAATTGTGCCTGGGCTGATTTTGGCTCATGTCAGCTCATAGTCTGCCAAACAGTTGTGAGGTGCTGTGCCTATTCCAGATATCAGCCCCAGAATCATCCTTGCATGTAACACAGTGCTCAAAAAAGGTTTCCTGGCCCAGAACCAGTGGCAGCTCACCTCTGTGTACAGAATCCTTCTGGGCATGTCTGGTGTTCTGGTATAGACACACACTTCTTTGTGAATCCAAGGTGTATCATATATATTTCTATGGGCAAAGAAAATGTTTTCATTTCATACTTGTTCAGATGTTGTAAAAGAGAGTAAAATACAGGTTCAAAGTCTTATAATTTAAATATAATTAAGAGTATATTTTACTAGAATGAAGGAATTATTAAACCAGTTCCTCAGGAGAGATCTGTGCCTATCATTTTAAATCCAGATTGGTGCTATCAGTTGCAGAAAGAGGCAATGTTCTTTTTTTCTTACAAATTAAAATTTGTGGTGTTCACTTTACCATTTTAGATATTCTCATGGCAGAGAATTACAAGTAATTTTAATGTTGCTTATATTAGTAAATATTTTATTTAATAATGAACTGTCATAGAACTCCTCTGTCTAATAGAAACTCATTAATTGATGAAAAAGAAGGGATAAATTAAATTTGTATTGTTACCATTGACTTTATTGTCCTGCTGAAAATTACTGGTTTTTGACTTGCACTTGTTTTGTGGGCTGAATACTGAAATATGTTCTTTCTCAATACCTCATAAAAGACAGTTCCACCTATTCTACTACGTCTTAAAATTAAGCAAAAATTGGGTTGCAAAATTTCCTATCTCATCTGACCATCATTCTTACCTAATTCTGGCCAATACTTTGAAAGTTTTCTAGAGACAGCTTCCCCAAGTACTCCTTCTCCCACCTTATCAGGAGCAGCTGGTTTTACTTTTACATAAAATAATGTTGCCCGAGAATTTATAATTGAGAAGGCTGATTCTCATAATGTGCTTGCTGCTTGGAGACCATCTAGTCTATTTCTGCTTGAAGTATCTCTGAAACACAAAGCAGTTAGCCTCAGGGTAATTATGTACCTCGAGGAGTGGGTCAATGTGAGTTTCATGAAGTTCAACAAGACCAAGTCAAGGTGCTGCACCTGGATTGGAGCAACCTCAGTTTCCACACAGGCTGGGGGATGAAGGGATGTGGAGCAGCCCTGCCCAGATGGACCTGGGGGCGCTGGTGGATGAGAGGCTGGACATGACCCAGCCATGGGCACTCCCAGCCCAGAGAGCCAAACGTGCCCTGGGCTGCAGCAAAATCAGCGAGGGCAGCAGGGCAGGGAGGGGATTCTGCTCCTCTGCTCTGCCCTGGTGAGAGAGACCTTACCTGGAACACAGCACCCAGCTCTGGGCTCCAGCACAGGAGGGAGAGGGACCAGCTGGAGAAATTCCAGAGGAGACCAACAAGATGATCAAGGGTATGAAGCACCTCTCCTATAAGGAAAGGCTGAGAGAGTTGGGATTGTTCATCTTGGACAAGAGAAGGCTCTGGAATGACCTTATATTGGTCTTACAGTACTTAAAGAAGGTTTGAAAGATGGAGACAGTCTTTCAAGAAGGGCCTGCAGTGATAAGAGAAGAGATAATGGTTGTAAAGTAAAAAAGGTTATATTCAGATTAGATAGAAGGAAGGCCCTTTTTATGAGAGTGAAGGAACCCTGGAACAGGTTGCCCAGAGGAGTGGTGGATGCCCCATTCCTGGGTATATTCAAGGTCAGGTTGGATGGGGCTCTGAGCAAACTGATCTAGGCTGAAGATGTCTCTGCTCCTTGCAGAAGCTCCATGGGGTTTTTGGTAGCCAATGAATTTCTTCTAGTGCAGAAGATGCCAGCATCTAAACCTCAGACTCCTTGAGGCAGTCCAGGACTGATAAAAGGACATCTTCTTCACAAGATGTAGCAGTACCTCTTCCTCTCTTGTCATGGATGTGAGGGCTGGAAGACACAGCAACCAACATTTTGATGTGGACAACAGTGTTAGGGGAAGAAAGAATGTCTGAGTAGAGGAATGGTGGAATTCTCTTAAAAAACATAGAATAACGCATCCTGAGTTTTATCCTCTGAAAAGGCAGGGCTGGTGAGGTGCCTAAGGAGCTGGCTTTGCTAGCTTTCAAAGACAGAAGTTCTTAGCAATAATCTGTTATTTTATTCCAAAGTGAACAGAGTACCTTACAAATACAACTTGGCAGCCTTGCATAGGTATCAAACACACCACTGCAGAGGGGACTGCTGTTTTGCTCTCCAGTTTAACAAATGCATCATGACTCTTGTGTCACCCCCTGGGTGTGTTAGACTCTTCCTTACAAGATGATTTCCATTTGCATATCATAGAAATTATTGATACTGTGACTAAGCATCATTGTTTCCATTTCACATGGGGGAAACTGAGGCATTAAGAGGCAAGATGATTTGCTTTAGATGGCTCAACAGGGCAGAGACAGATAGCAGCATGAAAATTATTTTGTGGTGGGAAGATTTAGGTTTGTAGAGTTAATATTTTTTCGTTTATTCAACTTCATAGTATTTACATAAATACCTACAATAATATCAATAGATCCTATAGAGTCTGCTTTCAACTCTTTCCCTACAAGGAGTATTTTTCTTTCACTTTACATTAGAAAATTTTCCTTAAAGAGAGAAAGCAACAGGCATTTTAATTCTTCAGCTCATCACACATTTATATAACCAGAGTGAAATCTGTTTTCTGTTAGAAGAGAGGGGAGGGCAGAGTTTTTTCCTTTTTTTTTTTTTTTTTTGTTAACAGACCCAAAAGTTGTCTGGAAACTGTGCCAAAACAATAGCATAAAAAGAATGCATCTGGAAGTCATTAGGGAAGCTTGGAGTGGGCAGTGGTTAAAGTAGGATGGAATTTCTACTTTTTTTTCTCCTGTTACAGTTTCGAAGCCAATCAAACACAGCACAACTTTAGAGCCAATCAAATCCCAACAATTTTTAAGAGTTATGAATATGAGACCAAGAAAACTTTCCCCCCATTTGCCTCCTGAAGGCAATTCCAATAAACCCTTCTGTAATACCTCTGAACACAGTTCCCTGCACTATTTAGGAGAGCTCTAGTAGCTTTACTTTTGATCTGCCTATTTTTCCCATCATAGTTTTTACTTGAACATTCTAACTTCTTTCTTACATTAAAAACAACTGGTAGAATATTATATTGGCATTACAAAATACAGGGCTATTATCTGGCATTAAACCCAAATCCCTGTAGAGAATTACAAGAATCAAATTATGAATGAAGATCTATCTTCTGTTGAACTTCTTCTGCTGACAGATCTGTTTGCCTGTGGATTTTCATTTTCCTCCTGCAGACATCAGTACTGTGGGCCAGGGTGTTGCAGTCTCCTCCCAATAACTCCAGCCAATTTATGCCTTGAATGCAGTGATCATAGCCAGCTAAATAATGCCAGGATCCTCCTTTCCTAAATAGCTGCAAACCCCTCATAGGACCTCCTTCTGCTTAGCATATCTGGTGATGAAAAAGCTGAAGACTTCATCCTTTACTATTCTGCCTAAAGTCCATTTTCCCCCTTGCATCTTTAACTGTCTCTAGCAGGGATCTAATCTACTGCAGTGCAGTCAAAAATATGAGAACTCACTTTTCTCAACCAATTTTCAAGATGCAACATCACACAGAAATGTCAATTGATGCCATTTGATCATCACAAACAGGGAGACAGTGGCTGAATTACTAGACACTGTTACTGGTACCTGAAAAGACCATGAAAAAAGATCACTCACTTTGTATTGTCATACACAGTGTTTGTACCACTTTCATCTGAAGGAGGGGCTATGCCAGAGAGCCTGTGGTGCTCACTTTGCTTGTAAAAAGAGAGGTGATATTGTTTTCAATGTTTTTGAATCTGAAATATGGAAACCAGTGAAAAACTGGAATGACCAGTGCATCAACTGGTGTCAGTAATGGCTGTGTTCTGCCACTGGAGTGGCCTGTGGACTTGGCCATACATTCAGCCCCTCATTCTGCAAGTGTCTGTGGTCAGGCAAGTATCTATCAGAGCACAGAGGCATTGTGAGGTTCTTTTTTAACACTTGGATGAGGCTTACACAAACTGAAGTGTTGCACATGTGGAAATATTACAGCTATGAAAGTCCTATACCACTAAGGCATATGCCACCTGAAATGACTGCAGAGCATTAAAAATGAGCAAATAAATACAGGTCAAATTTTGCTCTGAAATTTATCTGTTAGTCCATGGTCCTTACATAGTAGTTAATTTTCCTGTACCCTACAACACTTTAAAACTGTATACTAGAAAATAGGAAATAAAAAGAAGATGTCCATCCCTGCCATTTCACCTGGCAGGAGCCCTGTAGAGTGAAGAAAGACAGGAAGCTGTGGCCACCAGCCAAGCCACCAGCCTGTGCTTTGCCCTGCACCTGCAGCAACACAGAGGTGTTGCCTGAACACAAGTGCCCATTTTGTTTTTCACCCTGCATCTCCTCAAGGACTATGGGAGAATCATATGCAGAAACTTTGCCTGGCATTTCTGTCAGAGGAACAAGTACTTTCAGCCTCCTACTGCCTTAACACAAGTCAGTAAAATGTTGCTAACAGGAATTAACTTATATATTATTTTGGACTTGACATCTCCATACGTAAATATATGTATTTAGCCCAAGATCAGTGCTCTCCACTTTAAAATCCCCAACTTCTTTTCTTATTTCAACATTGAAGCTGCTTATGTCTCCTTTTCTTCTCTTAGTACTTTATGTTTGGCAGTTCTCAATTTTATGCAGAAACAGTGGTGGTACCAAGGGGTCAGCCATCAAACTATTGCTTCCTGCTCTGAGCAGCGTTAAAAATTGGACATCTGGGGCTGAAGAGGTTTTTCCTTGAAACCAGGTGCAGATGCAGCAGAAAAATAAACAGTATTTCCCAGAGCTTACAACAGAACTGGGAAAAGGGTTTGTAAGAGCCTGTTTCTGTAACATTTCTCTTAATTTTCTAACAAAGCTCAAAAAGCAAGTGAAAGAATCCAAATGGGAAGAGATGTGAGAGGTACAACAGTGGGAGAAGCCTGAAAACACAGGGAAGAAAATTAACTCTGGCCACATGGGACCAACTTGGGTTGTATTCCTGCAAGGCAGAGCGTTGGACTCCTCTCTCCTATCACTAGCTCCACTGAAATAAGTAAGTTACTTAGGTGAGTAGGGCATGAGAATAGGTGAAGGAGGTAAGCCTCCCCAGACAATCACAGGTAAACAGATATTAATGATAATTACTGTGATCAGAGTAGTTTCCCAAAGAAAAAGATTAGGAATACATGTTTTCAGTTATTTGGTAGAATCTTTAAGAGCAGCATTCATTAGCAGCACTTAAATTATAATGGATGAAAATTCTAGGTTTTCCAGATATTGATATAAGAGAACTACAGCCTGAGGTGGGTGTGGGGATGTCAGATGTTAGAAGAAAACCATAAGCATCTCCCATTTTGCTGCTCTGTAACTATAGAGATTTTATTTATTTCAACTTTCTTTTCTAGTCCTTCTCATATAACAGTCCTGTTATTACTTATAGAGGTGAAATTCCCTCTGAAATTCATATCTTTCTGTTAGCATACCCAAAAGAGGCAGAGAAAACATATAATTAATGTAAATTATAGCTCCAGGAAGCTTATTAGCATAGTGCTCATTTATTCCCCCATTCTCTGTGCTTTGACCTTTCTCAAAGGAAATGGAATATGTTCTGAGGAAATAGAAAACATCTTTAAAACAGCTTCATGTGTATTGCCTTGATGGTATCATCCTGACCTTTGTAATCAGGTATCAGTGATCAAATTAGCAAATAACTACAAATAACTACACATTTTCCTCCATTTGAGCATAGTTATCCAATTCCTTGGGGTCAAACATGGAAACCACAAGAAACAATGGCCATTTGCCAGTATAACCAGCAGTTCTATCACCAGTTCAGAAATTATTTACTCTAGATTACCCACTTTTTCACAGAGGTGAGATTTTCATGTCAGGGCAGAGGCACAGTGGATGTGAGGACAGCTTTTCCAGTCCCAAGGAATCAGGGAGTTTCATGCCCTTCAAAGTGTGCAGACCAAAAATGGGAGGGAGAAATGGAAAAATGTGATGCAGGAATAGGTGTGTAGTCCAAAATAATTCTGTGAAGCTGGACATTTAACTGTGATGTGGGAAACAAAGACCCAGATTCTTGCCCAGGGTCAAAATAAACACTTGGATATTGGAATCCATCACCCTAAATTCTTTTTTCCTCTGTTAAATCATCCTTTTTCAGAAGGAAATGACAGATTAGGGAATCAACCAGTGATCAGCCCTTAATCTTCCCTCCTGTCACCGGATACAGGAAATAAAGGAAAAGAAAATCAAGATGTTGAGACAAAGTGATAGAAATTTTCTTTTCTGTGCATGTTTCTATTACAAATATAACCCTAAATTTCTAAGCAAAAATATTTTTACTGAAAGGTATTGAGAGAAATTCCAAGAGCATGGGAAGATGCTTTATGCACAGGAGAGGATATTTCATCATAGATATTAGTAAGAGATTTTATGGAAAAAAAATTATGCAAAAAAGTAACCTTTATCCTGTAAAGAAGGGGAAGGAAAATGGAAGGGACAAAAATGAATACTTGATCTTCAATATTGTTAATGAACTGGAGGGGAAAAAACCCTGAGACATATCTGAAGAAATTTTAAGTCAAAGTACTTTATTTAAAACTGCAAGAGAGAGATCTGGGGAGATCATGATGTCACAGGGTTTCTAGTTTGAACCACAGAGATGACCTAAAAATAATGAGAGGAGTGGAGTGGAAGGAGAAAGAGAAAATGAATTAGATCCTAAAAAACTGGTAAAATGTCCTCCAACTATACAATTGAGAGACAGTGGCACAAAGAAATGAAATTAACTAGTAAGTAATGAGAAAGAGGTGAAAGAAGAAGGCAGAGAATTACTTGTAAATCTGTATCTAGGTAAGTACTTTGCTCCATTTTTAGTTAAGAAGTTTAAGCTTTTTTGCTGAGAATTCTTAAAAATTTCACAGCGATACTAAAACTTAAAAAACCCCAATAAAACAACAAAACCCCGTTAAATCAATACAATCCAGGTTATTTGCACTTGAATTTTCCAAGCCTATTTTGCCATGAAATCTAATCTCATAGTGGAGCTTCCCAAATCTGTACAGACCATCCCATGAAATTGCTGCCAATATTTTATTGGAACTGAATATAACCCAGCACCTGATAAGGAAGAAATATTCATAGACCATATCTGAAGGACTTTGGAAAAAGAGTTAAAAGAACACTTGATGAATTGTAATCTGGATTAATCCAGGTGCCTGTTAAAGTTTTGAGAATTTTCTGAAATCAACCATTTAACATAAAGGTGGCATAGATACAGAAAGGAGAACAGAAGCCTTATCCTTCCACATAACCCTTTCACATCCCTGAAGATGTCCACTTGTTTAAAACAAAAAATATCCCCAGATCCTCGTTTAAAATTTGGACAGTAGGCAGTGTGTGGGCAACACTGATGAACAGGTCGAAGAAGAAGCCCTGTCTATAACAATTTGTATTCCCTATGGCAATATTCTCCCTTTGATGGTAGACCTCCATGAAATCTCAAGCAATATCTTTCTATCTTGATAATAAAAGCACTCTGCTCATTCTGGAGAGGACCTGCTGCTGTTCTCAGCACCCCATATATATACAAGACCCCTTGGATGAGACTTAGTGGCCAAAACGAGAAGGATGCCCTGTTGAGGGTATTGCAAATAAGCATTGGAGTATGCTGATTTTGGCTCACTCATTTCCCATCCCACCCTAACATTTGTAAATTAAACTCCTATTTTCAGATTTCCAGGGACTGTTCCAAAGTTTGATTCCTTTAATTATGGCTTGAAGTAGAGGGTAGTGCATTCCAAAGAACCGATAATTACCTGCAACGTGTTATTACAGAGAGATTTGCAGAGAGCTGCAGCTTTTGTGAAACTCCGTGAGACATAACAAGAAGAAACTGCTGAAGATGGATCCAACTAGGTTGCAAGTAAAGAAGTCTCAGAATATGGGTCTTCTTTCAGTACCATAGCTGGCATAACTGAATTAAACTGCAGTTAGAACTGACATTTGAAAGCCTCACAAGGTAAATAAGGAGTGATTTTCATCAATGAAAGGAAGACAAGGAATTAAATTTATTTGTTTTTAAGACTTCCACATATATACTTGTCAGCTATATTGCTTTTGACATAGGGAAAAATATTTTCTGCAGTCAAAAATCCTGAAAATTCAATAGGAAATACTTTCCTTAGAAGGGTCATGTGGGGTGATTGTTCTGCAGATCTTCCTGAAAAAGAAATCTGCTACACTGTAATTTATGTTTGGCAACTGGGCTCATTGAACCAGATGATCCCTTCCTATGCTTTGTTTCCCTATATAAAACTCATCACATTCTGATTTGGAATTCCTAGGGTAGAGTATGTTCCTGTAAAGGTAGATGTCAACAACAAAGGAATTTGTGTCTGAACTAGGCCTCCAGCTGTTATAGGAGACCCAAACAGTCATCTGGGACTGGTATTTTGACATTTCACAGCAACATGTTATCAGTACCTCATCAGTCAGAATCAGAGCATGAACTATTACAAGACTACAACTGCAGTGGCTTGAGAATTGTCTACACATTGGCAAAGCTCTAAAGTGAATGTCATAGCTGGTAAAAAATAAAATACATCTTATTGTTTATCCCAGAACATAAGAGAAGGAATACAGAGGTGAGGGCTCCTTAAGCAAAACTTGTAGAGACCCAGACAGGAAGACAGGCACACCAACAGGTTGCCACATTAGCTGAGACAGTTCTAACTTTTTTTTGTCTTTTTAGCAAACTGTTTTCTTTTGTAGAGTAGAAATAAATATAATTATATTTCCAAAGTACAATTGATTTTCAGTATTGTTGAAATTAGGACAAACTCCATATTTAAGACTAGATTTATAATTCAACAGAGGTGTCAAGAAAGAAATTTTGTTTATGTAGGGACTACTTCCTGAAGGCACCCATTGCAACAGATATAATATCTCTGGATCTGTGATAGTAGAAGTGATCTTGGCTCTTTGCAAGTGCTCCAAGACATTTAGACTTAGGATATAGATCTGTATAGATGACACCTTCCCTTATCTCCACAGATGGGTGTTCTGGCCTTGTGGAGCACATTTAAAGAATGTTAGTTTTGACACATGGCTGAGAATTCTCTGTTACTGGCAAAACTGCCTCATCAATTCACTTTAAACAGAAATATGGACACTGTGGGGTCTTGCTCATCTAGCAGGATTCATGAATTTTGAATTTGCTTGTGAGCACCCTGCTGTGTGGGTTTGCTGCTTTCCTTTGTCAGACTGCAGTAAAGAGCAGTGGAAACATGACTGTGCATCTGCCATACCTGGGTGCTGCAAAGAAGAGGGGATTTGTGGCTCTGTGCCAGTAACAATGGAAACATGGCACACATATAATGTCTTTCATGGAAAACCCAAAGATGAAACACATGCAGTTCCCTAGAGAATTATGTACTTTGCTGGACCCCTAAATGTCACTACAGAGCACTGTCCCAGATACAAAGCAAGTGGTGTACATTAAATAGCATGAACTCAGAAAAGCAAGTACAGGAACATTTATCAGTCAGTGGGAGAGTATTTCCAAAATGCAGGTGATGTATTTTTGACCTATCAGTTCTGATCATTGAGAGGGGTTTACGGGAGGGTTTACAAAAACCTCTTTGAAGGACAAGACTGAGAAATGCAGTCTGTGAGGGTGTTTGTCATATTCAAGTACTCCAGTAGAGATATTGACTTTGTAGCACATTATAATTTTTCTTATCCTTCACATGTCTTTAACTGTCCACTGGTACCAATTACCAATACCCAATTACCTTTTATTTTCCTCTCAGTGCTCCATATATGCAGGTAAAAGACTCCTATTTCATCTCATGGTAACATCCTCTTTCTCCATAGGTAGTGATGCCTTAAGTTTTAACTTTTATATTTTTCAGATTCTGTGCTGTTTTAGTGTGCAGTTCTGGGTTTCATATTAAATGCTACTAAACTCTCTTCACAGAGTCGATAGATGAAACGATTCCTTTTCTACTTGGTACCAGGGACAATCAATACAAATTTCAGGCCCAAGAACAAAAACAATGGTGAAGTGAAATGCAAAAAACAAGGAGGATGGAGCTTCATAACATGAAGCTATAATTGGACAATTAACTCCAATATGCTAATGGACCAGAACTTAAAAAAAGTGTGAGACCTCATGATTGATTGTCCATTTTTGTGATCATTTTGGGTTTCATCTTGGGTGTAGCCCAGCCAGGCACTTGTACTGCCCAAGAGTGCCCATTGAAGCCTCTTAATAAATCCCTACTTTATCCTTTTGCTCTTTCTAGTCTCTGTTCCAGGTCAGCCTCCAGAAGGCATCAGTAGCAGTTATCCTTCTTTCCTCAAATTGTTTAATTATTAAATTAACATTTTCCAACCTAAATTTACCACGAATATGCTAATAAAAGATATTAACTCTTCTATAAACTTCATTTTTAGATCTAAGGAATGCCAAAGCTGTCAGCCTCACTTGAAATTTGGAAGTAGAAACACTGGAAAAACTGAGAAGAAAAAATTATCAGGGATGCTTGGAATTCTTTCCATCCCAATAGTTACCCATAGACTGTGTTCAAAGTGACAATAATAACCTGAAGCTACATTGTTTTTTATAGTGACTGTTTGTAAAATTTTCACTCATTAAAATTCTGCCTGATTGAAATTGACATCTATAGAGTTATCTGCAGCCTTTCTGACAAGAGCAGAATTTTGTTCAATATCATAAGGTAGAAATAGTTTTTATTCCCATCTAGGAGCTCAGGAATGAGAATTTGCTTGCCACCTATGCATCATCTTAAATGTTTAAAGCAATCAATCAAATTACATTAGAGATACTATTTTAATACTTAAATAATTCAGTAAAAATATTTCATTATTATGTTCCTGTAGCAGTATCATCACTTGGAGTTCAATTCTATACATTTTTCTATTACACCTCTTTGCAGCCTTTTCTCTGTTACTTTCTTCCTTTTTTATTTGGGAAGTTTTGGTTTTTTGGTTGTCTATTTTGTTTTTTGTTTTGTTTGTAATGGCTCTCAGATTTAAAAGAAAATAATTTCCAATCACTACTTTTCCTAATGGTACCAAAAATTTCTCTTGAATTCTTTGTTAACCTCTTGCTTCTATGAAGCACTTTCACATCTGCTGATGCTAGCCCCCAATGAATTTATTCTATTGCTTCTGTCACAAACTTTAAGTTATTACACAAAGAAGTAATGGCAGAATTGCAAAAAAAAAAAAAACCCTAAAAAAATTGTACTGCTCAGGGAGACTAAATTTTTCCTATAAAGTGACTGAGTTGCACTCTAGAATGAAGTCCTTCTTCTTGAAGTCCTAGCTTAGAAGATTGATTTAAATCCAGCTAAAATCAGTGTTAAGAAATTAGCTTTCTCATGTTTCCATTGACTCAGTACCTAGAATAATTGATCCATGACATGAATGTCAAGCCAGCAATGAAAATCAAATTTTTAATAGTGTTATCAGTCTACCTTAGTTCCTCTGATGTTTTAAATGTCAAAGAAATACAATCTGTCCTACCCTAGATCCACAGAGAAATGCATCTTCATTAGGTTTTTATCAAGTAACTATTCTTTAGACCAGTAACAACTGGAAATGAAATGAAATGAAATTAAATTAAAGTGCTTCTATTATCCTGATCCCTTTCCCTGGTGGTAACTGCATGAATGTGTGAGTCAAACACAGAGTTAACCTGGAGACCAATAAAAAGTCAGACACTCAGCTGTAGGACAGCCTGTGGATACCAGAGGAGCAGAGAACAAAAAGGAATCTATAAAAATATGACCTTAACAGAAAGAAGTTTTTAGGAGCCTCACTCTTAGGCTGTAGGACTGTGACTGTGGAGCTCTGCACAAGCCATTCTGCCTTCTGAATGGGAGGGAAAATGAAATTATGCAGCTGGTATTTGGATTAAAGTTGAATGAGCAAGATGTCTGCCCTTAGTACTTTTTGCACAAAACTGCTACCAGAGACACTGTAAGAGGGGGGTACAGTTTACCCTTGTTGCTTTTGAAAACTTCAGCACCCTTTCCTCCCTGATTGACTTCACCTCTTACAACATGGGAGGGACTGCTGACTCTACTGCAATAGACAGAAGAGTTTATTCCCCCATTTTTTTTCTCCAATTTCCTTGCATTTTTTCATGCATGCTAAAATTAATTTGAACCAGAGAGGGGAAGAAATGAAACTTAGAGGCAGTTATGCAAAGCTCTCTTTTAGAGTTCTCCACATTCTCTCTATAGGCCAACATCTCTGCATTTGCTTCACTTTATATGAAACTGATGGAATTCATGTGTAGCTCTTCTAGTTTGGTAAGTATTTCCATAAATGCAACAGTAATTAAATTCAGCTATTGGCAGAAGTATAGAAAGTATAACTCTGCCAGAATAACTGAGTGTGCTATACTGAAAATTTAACCTTTTGCAAAGGACCACTTTGAAAGTCTATGCAAGAGCTTCAAATTTCACAGCTTTAAAAGCACTTTAGTTTTAGTCTGGGAGGATCATTCATCTCCTATTGTATATACATCCGTTGTGCATATCATTTCTTCCCAAAGCAGCTCCAGAGCTCTCTGCCTTCCATGTCAGCCTAGTTTAGACTATAGGCTGTTTAGAACAGAAATTACTGCAGTGCCTTTAAAGCAAAACCAACTGCAAAATCAAGCTAACATCTAATTTGGAGATGTGACTTTTGTCTAATGCAAACAGACCTACAAGGAAAATATTTCCCAAGTGCTTTGCTGAAGCAAGGCAATGATCTGTGGGATGAAGATGACAGGGAATTTTCTGAAACTGAAAAATGCAGGCTGGGGCAGGAGACGTGACGTGGCTGTCAGTAGCAGCAGCTATTTAGGCTCGACCAGAGGAGTTCAGGCCTCAGCCTCTGCATGCCAAATACAGCTCTTCTAAATGATAGAGTGGGAATTCCAAATAGACTCTGGCCAGTCTGCTCGGATCTCTCTGGACCACAGAGGGATGCCAGGCATGGCAATTAGACTCACCGAGGAACGGCAGCAGTGGGCAGCTCCCTCTTGTCCAAACTTTCCTTTGTCCATCTGTGGGCAAGGGGCCAGTTTAATTCACTTGAGCCACCTTCATGCACACTTTGCTTCACTCACGCAACAAGGTGGGATTATTGATTTTTATACAGCCCCTGTATCAAAACAGTCCTTTGTAGCTGGTTTACCAGTAGCCCTAAGGAGTTACAGCTCTAAATATGTCAGCAACCAGTAATGTTCCTCATATGAACCCACTAAATCTACACCAAGGATTTATACCAAATCCTCTGCTACACATCTTCTGCAGCAAGATCAGTTTCCTTTCATGATTAAAAAATCAGGTAATTAGTCACAAATAATTATGAAGGCAGACTTGCTTATTTTATCAGCATTTTCTAAAAAAGCTCAGTACATCAGTCTTTCAATTTTCTTTTTCTCCATGTGGACAATACACATTCAAATAATTTAAATATGATTTAAAGATTGAAAGTTTTATGTATGCTTTATGTGAGAATTTGTGTGAACAATAAAAATAGATGGAAAGTAAAAGAAATTGAAATAAAGCAGTTGAATCTAATTGAAACAGACTTTAAGAACAGCTTATTATCCTCCTGTGTGAAAGACAATGATAGCTGTCCTTCCTGCTCCTCTGCCTGTCTTATTTTAGGAAGAAGCTACTTCTTAATCCAATGCCACGAAACTAGGATAAGAACAGATTTCTCCAACACAAGGAAGGGTCAAGCATTGAATCCTTTGATGCTGGTTATAAGGATGTATGGCTTACCTGTTGTCCTTACTTGCAGATTTTTTATGATGATTATTTCTGTTATTTTGGCCCATATTTCAACAACAATGTTCTGTCAGCTAGAATGGCCTTTGTCTAAAGTGCTAAGAACAAAAAACTGAGAAACACAATTTTTATGAGAGTATGTCCTAGGTATTTGCATGATCCTATAAATACATGTATGTCCTTACCTATAATTATGTGGGTGCATGGCTGCTTTGTGCCAGTCCCTACTGATTATGACTATGGAATAACCTCTTTACCATAGGTGACTCTATATAGAGAAAAAGAACTGCATGCTCGATAGCAAACACTAGAAACTTGAAGAATCATTGAGTGGTTTCCTGTCCATTCGAAATCAATTGACACAGCTAGAAGCAGGAAGGCCATGTAGCCTAAATAAACTATTCCAGGCTGAAATAATGACTGCACCAGGTCAATTCAGTGTCCAGAACATTTCCTGCACTATGAGACTATCTAGAATCAGACTAGATCATTAAGTTACAGATAATTTTGTTGCCAATTGTTTCAATTTACTACATTTTGAATTTGTGGTCAGTGTTTTCTTTCCAAGACTCCCCAGCTGCTGCTTACTTATCCACTCATATTTTCCTTTCACATTCCCTAGCAAGAGGCACAGACCAGAGAGGTCTGAGAGCTGTTTTGAGGTGAGCTACAGTGGCAGAGGGTGGGTGCCACAGGCACTGCAGCCGAGCTCTAGAAAACTCCGCATTGTACAGATTCTACTGGAAAAAAATGTTGCTGAATGCAAAACAAACAGACCTCTGCAAAACAGTTTTGACTTTAATGGGAAAGAAGAGCTTTCAGATGAGTAGGGGAGTAGAGAGAAATCTTGGTTACACCTGCCTTCCCGCCTGAACCCCGACAATTCTACCTCCAGGATGTCTGTTCCAGTTTTTGTTGATTTAGGCCTGAAGCAGAATTTTTTTTAAAAAAGTTTCCTTCTTCCTAGACTGCTGAATTTGGCATTTATTCAAAGGGCAATGGCCCACCCAATCAGCCTGCTGGGACCTTTCCCAATGAAAACACCTCTCTGCTGCTAGCCTGTAGTCACTTGCAAGTGAGTACATGGCTAAGGAAGCAGGGGGAGAAAGGAATTCCTCCAGATTTTTCCTTTTGCAACTTTTTCTTTAACTACTACTGTGTGTGCTCCATTTCTTCAAACACTTTTGTTTCGTGCAGCAGGAGAGGGCTAGCTGTGTGTCTATGGAAGTGTTTTGTCACAACGGCAACATGCAGTCATTCTTTTTTCCCTTTATTAAAATAAAAATTGTGAGGTTCTTTGCAGTCAGTCATCATCCCAGACGATGAGAATGAGAAGCTAATCCAAAAGCAGGAGCTGTCTGACCAGCACTATTCCTCCAAGGCACAAAGAAAAAAAAAAACCAAAAAACAAAAAACTCCAGAGCCCTGGAAACAGAATTTGGAAGTGTTTTCCCAGCTATCCATACCTATCTCCCTCTCCTTCTTCCAGGCTGTCTTTCTCCGAGGGGCTGGGATTTCTCAGCAGAGCCTGTGGTCATGCTGGTGCTGATGTCTGACCCGCTGCTAGAACTGTGACTAGAGGGAAGTGAGGGGGACTGAGAGGAATTAATCCTGCTTCATGCAGCTTTTCCTGAATTGTTTTTCCTGTCCTTAGAATGGGGTGAAGAAAAATCATGCATCTAAGTAACTGCCTAGTTGGGCTCCTCCCTCCCTCCATCCATCCTTCCTTCTCCCTCCCTCCCCTTTCCTTTTTCTGGTGTGCAGCCCACTGGCTACGTGGACACCGTGGATAAGAGCCAGGGCAAGGGACACAGAAAGACACGTCCTCTGTCAGAGCTCTTCTCCCTTTTCAAAAAGCCATCTTAGATCTAGCAATTCTTCTTGTAGCTCTGCATTTACCAGGGAAAGAAAGAGAATTTAAGGAATAAATATTCAAATTAATGCAAATCACACTGAACCTCCAGTGATTTCCCACATCTTCAGCCTCAGTTAATTTCAGTTTGACTGTATGGCAGGAATATTTTCTTTGCACCATCTTCCATGTTTTTTCCTTGAGCCCCTAATCTCTTAGACAATATTTTTGGAAAACACAGATCATATCTCAGCGCTGAAAAGCCCTGCTGAATATTTGATACATAGCTTGATATAGTTCACTTTACCCAAGGTGGGAGATTGAGAGTCAGCCTTGGCAATCAGCCTGACTTTCATTATAAACATACAAACAAACCACTGTGGAAGTTTTTATGTAGAGATTGTGTTGCACTTTTGATTGTTACTGTCTGGTTTTTTGTTTTAGTGTCATCACCAAAAAAAAATATATGTGCTGCATGCTGAGGTAAGAAATACAAGTAAAGAGTTCAGGGGGCTTGTACTTGGAAAAGCAGAGTATGAGTGGGAGCAGACTGTGGATGATTGTGGGGCATTGGGGCATGAATCTGTGATGGGGTGCTGCAGAAGAACAGAGCCCTCCAACCTGCTGAACATTTGTCACAATGGAGGTTATTGTCTTCAGGATGTTTAGTGAAATATTTAAGAAGGTGTCAAGAAGGAAGAACAAGGTAATGGTTTGCCAAGGAACACAAAGAGAATTGCTAATATGCTATCAGATGCAGGGGCCTTTCAGCACAACTCTGTGAATATCATCAGAATCTGTGAAAAAAATATGATTACCAAATAGCAGCAGAAGTTTCTCAGAAATTCTGAGAAAAGGCAAAACCAGGTAGAGGGAAAGAAAGATACTTTAAAATATTAAATTCTCAGTCTCTGTTGGATATCCCTGCAGCAATTAAAATAAGAAGCACTCAACCCAGTTGCTATGGCTCCTTTGTTTTTTATAGGAAAGCAAAACCAACAAGGTATCTTCATCAGGGACCAATTTTGTTCTAACATAATTAGCATTTGTTCCTCAAACCAGAGGTACCTCTGAATTTAAGGCCATCTAATTTTATTAAAATATTCTTAACCAATATGGTTGGTGGAATTATGTGAACTTCTTGATCCACATTCCTCCTGCAATTGTTTCTCCATCATTATCCCAGGTCACTTTGCAGCTGGAGTAAGCTACCTCAGGGAGCATTCCCCTTAGAAAAAACTGATGCCTTTTCCACTGGGGAAGTGGGACATCCCCATCAAATGGATCCAATCAGTCCTTGAAAAGTTCCTACCCATCTTCGTTTCCTATGAGGAGAGGGGAGGGAGGACTGGATGAAATTCCCCGGGCAGCTGATAAATAAAGTTATAATTGAATAAATGCTTGAGGAAAGCAAGAGAGTGAGAGAGCACATAATAGAGATAACAGAACTCCAACTGAGAAGAGTAGGCGGTGGAAAAGAAGGGAACAGAAAATGCTGGAAAAATGCAGAGGCCAGTATTGGGGAAGACCAGTTACATTACAGAGCTGCTTCTGGGAAGTCAGCCAGAGTATCTGTGTAGGAGTCTTCATCTTTCTCTCTGACTGTAAAACAGTGCTAAGGCCTCACACAGCATCCAGTTAATGAGCTTAACCAGTGGTAAGGGGATATGATTGGATACGAAAAAATACATTCCCCTAACTGTGCCAGAATGGAAGATACTGGTTGGAGATTCAGACATTTCCATCTCCTTTCCTGTAAAGCCTGATGGCCTTCATTAACCCCAAATTATCCCTAGTATTTTTTACTTTTCTTTGTACTTCAATAGCATTCTGCGAGTGCACCTACCTCCCCAAACTCATTATTGCTTTTCTAGTAATAGCCCAGCTTCAAATTTTTACATTTATTTTTATAACAATTTTTCTGAACTTTGGAAAGTCAAGGCAATTATGTAAATTAATTTATTTTTCAGGACCACAGCTCTCCCTCCTTAGAAGAAGATCCTACTGGCTTCCATTGAAGTTTTACCTGCAAGAGCTGAAGAACATGAATGAGAAAATTGGCCCACAGAGGGGTAATACTGGTGAAATGGTCCAGAGTCTGCAGTTGCACTCTGCAGATACAGCTTTGCAGTCTGAAGACCTATGCATTTTTATTGCTGTGAGCCTTGGGACAAGACAGAATGGAAAAACTAGATGTCATATAGATTCAAGAAAAGGACACCTACATTTTCTGTACATAAATTTTCTTAATGTATAAATCCTGGGACACATTCATAAAGTTTCTAGCATACTGCTGGAAAATATAAATGTTATTATTTAAATAAGTGTCAAGTTGAGTCCTCACCACAAAACAGAAAGCAGTATTTTATTTGTATTTATTTTTAAGTATCTTGAAACTTTTTCTGATTTTCAACATGGACCTGTCAGCTGATTTTTAGACTAATTTTTAAAATTTATTTCATAATGCCACACATTTGTTTAAATACCTTGTAATCTTGACACAGTTCATCTGGTAGGACCAACGGAATTTTTTTTGCACTGGGTCCTCTCTAGGTCTTTTGGATAACATTCTGCAAGTGTTACAGTATTAGAACCATGGGGCCTTCCAGCATTCAGCAGGCTCCTGTTGAACATCCACACATTAATTTCTAGATAAAATAAAGAGAGCTGGCAAAAAGAACATGCCTTTAAAACCGGGATATTGCAATAGAGAGGTGCAGGTGTGTTTCTTCTGGGGACTAGTAACTGTAATGTCCTGAGGGAGTGCACAGATGGAGGCAACATCTAAGCTCAGGTTGTGAAGTCTGTGGCAAGCCCTGTGATGCCTGAGCATCTCCTTGGATGACTGAGCCAGTCTTTTCTGCTCACTCCATTTCATAGATCCTGGTGGTGAGGGTCCAGTAGTCACCTGGATTGCAACAACCATGTCAGAACGTAATAGCTACATACAGACAGATTTGAGGTCCTGTCTGACTAAATGGGAAGCTTTTGCCCCCAAAATGCAGCTGTCTAAATTTTGTATAAAGTGTGTTAGCATATGTCTGCGTGTGTGTGTCTGGGAGTGTATGGTGTATGTTGGTATGTACATGAGATATAAGACCTGAACACATCTGATAAGATGTTTGAGACTACGCATACTCTACTGTGTGTGAACTGAACCTCTAAAATTTTAGCCTAGAAATGGTTATTTTATTATTATTAATGATACTCTAGCAATTTCCCTGTCAGAGAAAAAAATATTTACAGATACACATAAAAGCATCTATGTTTTCTTAGGCATCATGTATAGGAAAGTGTATTTGCAGGGTAGTGTTTGTGTCCTAAATAGATGCAAGTGGTGATGCACTTATGAACCAAATGTAGATTTAGAGGATAAAAACTTGAAGTGAATATGTGAAAACCTGGCAACTATAATAAACATTAATGGTGGTTCAACTCTTGCTGTTCTTTCTGAAATGACATGTAGCCTCTGAGCTTCCACTGTCGTTAATTATCCTATACCCCACCTGAAATTCTTGTACTGGACCTGAGATATGCAGCTTATGTATCTTCTCCCTGGCCTTCCCAAGCTTTTACCCAGCAAGAAATGCAGACAATTTACAGACCAACCAAAGCATCCTCAAGCAGGATATGCAGGATATGTGTCTCGTAGCTGGATGTGCTCACTGGATGGTGATGAGAAACCGAAGATGTTCAGTGCCAGTGCAAGCAGGACTAGGTGGGACAACCCAACAAAAATCAACACACCTGGAGGGTCAAGAATTACCCTTAGCAGCATAAGATGATGGAGGCATGATTCAGGGAAGGAAGGTGTCACAGACAACTCATTAGTAAAGGAGAACCATGAGCTGGCAGGAGACATGAGCAGTGTGTAGGGAGAGGTCTTATGCAGAAAAGGCTTTCAGATAGTGTCAGAGGAAATAATCAGATGGAAGAGTGACATGGGCCAAGAAAGAAACAGGTCACAATTTTAGGGTTGTAACATAAAAAAGCTGCATATATGACCAAAATTGTTAATTGGAGAAGATCTTCCAGATGTAGGTTATACTGTATTACTGAGCTGTTTTGGAAGATGGATCATAAGAGGGGTGGCAGGATGTAGCCTATATTTTCCAGTTCTCCAGACTCAGAGACATAATGCTGACCAAGGCAAATTCTCCTCTCCCAAGTTCAAAGGGACGTTCCTGTTTTTTGTGAGGAAGTCTCAGCCACTGTTGGTACTTACACAGTCCAAGGCACCCATCACCTTTGAGTGGGGTGCAGGTGCACGGTCTTGCTGTGGTGGCTGCCAGTGAGACTGTGGATGTTGTGGCAAAAGGGTGCAGCTCCTTCCAGGCGAGACGTTTCCATGTCTGCAGTGCTCACGTCAAATTCATCCACGCTGGCCACAGCCTGAGCCAGAGGAAATCCAAAATTTTGGAGACGGCTCTTGGAGCTGGTGCCCAGCTCTCCTCCCTTTCAGGCAGAGGAGCAGCAGTGTGTCTATGGTGTGCAGGACTGGTTTCAAGCAGGAGGAATGTGGCTGACAGGGAGGTAGGAACACAGGAGAGGAACAGGCTGCAGGAACTGACAACAGTTAACCACCCTCCCTGAGTTTTGATACTCACACCACATGGAAATAGAAGCAATTCCTTACATTTTCTGACTCCCCTCACTCTCAAGCAAGCTAAGGGGGGGGAGACACTTGCTTTCATGGCCAATCCTTATTTTCATCAATAACACCAGTCTGGCTCCTTTGCTTACACAGTAGCAAGGCAGCAGGCTTTTTCACCTCTTTCCAGGCTTCTCCTGCCTGGCTTTTTCTGTTAAATTTGATGGTGACCTATTTAACAGAATGCACTTTGGCATATCTGGAAAATTTCAGTAAGGGTTGACTTAGGATACCTATTTCTCATTAACCCTTGAAAGACATTTAAAATATCTGAACATATAGTACAACTGAGATCAAGACTGACTTTGAATAGAAAATTTATCTAATTATTACAAGAACTATAGCTTTGAAAAATAACAATCTTTTAGAATTTCTCACATGGAAAAAAAGGTGATATCAGAAAAAAAGTGTTTTAAACCTTGAGTGGGATTGCTGCAAATAAATCTGACTTGAAAACACAGCTCAAAGATCATTTATTCAACAAATTAGGCTCAGTTGATTTTTTATTCATTCCATGGCTTTAATTCTGAAAACAAGATGAGCAACTGCTGCATTTTTTAATTAAATCCTTATCCTGTGCTGCTCAGTCTCAAAGTTACTCATATGAGAGTGGGGAAAAAAACCCACATACCATTACTTTTAAAACCTCTCTATTGTATTTTTATATTCTCTTTTTCCATCTAGTCTTTTTCAGTCTAACTGCCACTCTGTATTATAGGGTGTATCCGAATTCAGGGAAAACCTCTGGCCAATTGTTTTTGAGGAACTTTCTGAAGGACTGTGCTGCTCTGTTTGGGAGACTGAGAGTGCCACGTCGCTCCCTAGTTATAAAGGCTGAGAAAACCATCATGGTTACTTTTGCATTTCTTGATGTGGTTCTGGGTGGTAACTTCCGATGGCCAACTTTGTTTTTTTCTCCCCTTGGCTGCAAGGATATGGCATGATTGTACTTGTTGAGAAAATTATGGAGGCTCTGAAATGTAAAACTGGATCACAGGGACCATCTAGTGTTCTCAGCCTGCACCACCACATTAGCAATGCCTTGTATCTGCATGACACAGCTGTTAACGTTCTGCAGTCTGCTGGATTAAATATCTAATATTTCAGAGAAAGAAACCAAATACTACTTGAATACTATAGGTCAGCACAACTAGTTTTCAGCTGTTGTAATTGAGAAAACAAGAAAAGTACTTTTGAGTGGTCTTTTTAGCTATTCTGTTCTAAATAAAACAAAAGCTGTGTTTTTCAACATATTCATAAAGAATATATTCCTATTTTCTGGTTAATATGTTTTTAAAGCAAAGAAGAAAAGATGTTGAAAGTGGAAAGGACAAAACAATCTGGCTTTAGAAAGTCCAAAGTTTTCATTTTTGATGCATTCACCATAAGGTACCACTGCCCAAGCTCCACCCTGCACGAGGTGCTTGGAGAGCAGCAGCTGAGATGTCTGGGCATGGGGATCAGGACATGCAGTGACAGAAAGATGAGCTGGACATCAGTAGGAGGGACACCATGAGATTTAGGAATGAGAATAGAGAATAAGGATGCTCCTGGTTCAGCTGAGGCAGGGAGGAGTGAGAGGATTTGCAACATGTTGGATTACAAATGGGGGGAGCATATCATGGCTGCAGGCTGGGCTCTAGCTGGGCTCCTGAAAGGGAAAATGAGGATGGGAGTGAAGCTGTGAGGGAAGGCTGAGGGTGTCAAAACTACAAACCTCATTCTTACCCACACTTGCCGAGGCTAAACATACCCTTCTCCTCTCCCACTCTCTTATTGCAGACAGAAATTTGGCCCTTCAGAGTGTCAGGCTTTTTCAGAGGACAGGAAGTTTGGGGATAATAACTGTTCTAAGAATATAATCATAATTGTGTCTTGAGCCCAAGCAGAAGTGCAGAAGTGTTTTTCCATGTTTGGACACTTGATAATTTCCAGAATTCAAAAGGTAAATGGGACAGAAAGCTTTAGCAAATTGTGATAACTTGCCACAATCCCAGGGCTATTTCATCCCACTTGAAAAGAAAAATAAGAGAAAGAGGACCTTAAGGAAATAGAGGCGTTCACTCTATTTTAGTTTGCAGATAAGAAATTCCTCAAAAAAAAACCATTTAGAGGCAATGGAACGAGGGAGAGGGAGAGGGGAAAAAGGAATACACTCCCCACATCTGATTCAAGTTATCAAGTCTGATTAATGGGGATTCTGCTGCACAACAACCAATTTGGATGATTTTTTTTTTTCACTGGAACAAGAAGACTGTATAATCAAAAAAATTTGTGAAAGCATTTTGTTTCTTAAAAAGGTTCAGCCTGCCAAAAAAAGGAAGAAATGACTGGCAGAATATCTGAGAAAATAGAAAAAAAAGTCAGGAATTCAAAACAAAATTTATTTCAAAATGTGTTTCCACCTGTACATCAACATTATTCATTTAAAAGGAATTTTAAAAAATGTCCAAAATCTAAACAAATATTTTATTTCACATCAATCAAAATGTTTGTTCAAAATAAGAGGAATTTTATGAAGTATTTTTCATCTTATACACCTGTACTTGCACCTCATTTTTGTGGACTAGATGTAAGCCCTGTTCATGTGTTGATTCTCTGACAGAATGAAAGCCTGGACATGTCCTAAAACCCCACAGGTAATAGAAGAGACTAAAGTGAGAAGAAATCTGTGAATTGCTGTAAAAGTCTCCATGGAATAGGACAGCAAGGCAAAACATTTATCCTGTATGATATAGAAGAGAGTAAGGGATACTTTAACATTTTTCTGAAGTGTTAAAATTGTGCCAGAATATTCAAAGTGTATTCTTTTACTTTAGTTTTGTGAAATTGCCAGTACATGCTCCTGTACTGTGAAACTTACTCTAATTAATTGAGATTAAGATACAATTTCCTTTCCTAGTCAAAATGTTTGTGCTCTATAATTGTAAGCAGGGCAGGAAATATATTGTATTAAACTCAACAGCAAACACATTAAGGTGTGATATATTCTTACTGCAGAGATCGTCGGTGTCTCCTGTATATGCATTTAGCAAGCTCCAAATGATGATCTTTAATTACTGCTGTCCTGGTTTAATGTCATTGGATAGTTTTGTGGTAATGACGTGTGAGTAAACCAATGAAAAGGGCTGATACACTTTCATGAATACACATTTTTAGGTGAGATTTGGGAAATCTCTCTCTTTTGATTTCCAGTAGGGGAGAGGTAAGAGGTCCAGTCCGGTTTCTCTTCACAGCCGGGCCAGACTGAGTTTCTTCACGCTCCCCCTTTGCCCTCCCCTGGCACTCCTGGCCAGGGAGAGCAGGGAGGAGAGGGAGAGAGCGAGTCAAGGGTGGTTGGTGCACAGCAGCTGCCAACATGAGCCCTGCCAAGCCCTGGAAGCAGCCATGGCCACAGCTTGGCAGGGAGGGAGTGACCCAGCTTCATCTCCCAGGCAGAGAGAAGGGAAGCTGATAAGATCTGAGCTGCCTTCTTAAGCCCTGAAGCCTGTACAGAGTGACCCACAGCTGGAACTGAAACCACAGCCAGCCTCCAGAACAGCTGCAACTCCTCACCTGACTGCTCTGTCCAAGCTGCTGCCCTCTGTTAACCCTTTTAATGCAAAAGAGACCTCTAGGCCTCATTCTCCCTTGGATGAGAGACAAAGAGAAGACGGACATGTAAAAAGAACTGCATGAAGAGATCAAAGTCAAAGAGTCAAAGTCCTCAAGAAGGAGTAACGTTCCTGATGGAAGGAGTATGAGAAGTTGATTTTAAGCTGAAAAATCTCTTGTAAGCTATGGTGATTGATTGTAATACATTGAAATATTTTTCTTTTAAACCATAGAGAAGTATGGGGAGACGGGAAGTTCAAATTGTAAACCTGAGCAAAGGAATGCAATGTTAAAGTGAGCCAGTGTTGAAGGCACCTTCATGGGCTTGAGAGGTGGGCCATGTGAGTCTCATGAAGTTCAACAAGGCCAAGTGCAAGGTCTTGCACCAGGGGAGAGGCAGTGCCAAGCACAAATACAGGCTGGGGTTGAGACCTGGATCCTTGAGGAGAAAGACCTGAGGGATTTTTGTCTGTGGACAAAAACTCAAAAATGTCTTGTCAGTGTGTACTTGCAGCCCAGAAGGCCAACTGCATCCTGGGCTACATCAAGAGAGGAATGGCCAGCAGGACAAGGGAAGGGATCCTCCCTCTTTACTCTGCCCTTGTGAGACCCCACCAGCAGAGCTGTATCCAGCTCTGAGGCCCTCACAGAAGAAAAGCATGGACCTATTCAAGCGAGTTCAGAGAAGGGCTGGAGAGAACTGTCAGACAGACTGAGAGAGTTGGAGCTCTCAGCCTGGAGAAGAGAAAGTTCTGGGGGCACTGTACAACCAGCCTTCCAGTACCTAAAATGTCCCACAAGAGAGAAGAAGAGAGACTTTTCAGAAAGGCATGTAGTGATAGAACAGGGGGAATGGCATTAGGCTGAAGGAGAGTCAGTTTAGGTTAGATATTGAGGAAATATTCTTTACTGCGAGTGTGGTGAGGCACAGGAACTGTCAGCCCAAAGAAGTTGTGGATGTCCCATCTCTGGAAGTGTTCAAGGCCAGGTTGGATGGGCCTCTGTCCTAGTGAAAGGAGTCCCTGTCCATGTCAGAGGGATTGGAATTAAATGATCTCTAAAGTCTCTTCCATCCAAAACCATTCTAAATTAGTTTTCTTTAGAATGAACAAACTTATTTGGAGAATAATATTTAATAGTTAAAAATTATTTATCTGGTGAAGTATTTTGATTCAATTTAACTTTCTTCTCAAAGTTACTTTATTTCTCAAGTTATAACCTTTGATTTTGCTGTACTTAGCACACTGGTAGGCCATGTTAATTTTGAGCTGGTGTGCATCCATCACATAATGAATAGGTGTGACTCTGTTCTGTTCACTTGATCTATGTCCATGTCCTCTCTCTTCCAACACCACAGCAACTCTGCCTCCACATTCTTTATCAGGCAAGAAGCAAAGTAGTCTTAAAAGCATACAGGGCAGCCTGTGTTGACCGCCTCTCCTTGGGTAAATACCTCCTTGAAAGCATTAATTTAAGTCTTCTTCCTCCAGTGCTTTATGTGGTGTTTTCAGGAGCTGTCTCTCTGACATAGCTGTTATTCCTTTAGATCTTGCAGAGATTAGTTACCTGTTCTGAAGTTATTTGGGATAGACTCAGTCATATGGAAAAAGCCCAAGCCATGCACAAAGTCGTGGTTTAAGGAAAATAGGTCTACATTGGATGTGAGGGTAATCCCATTTCAGATACTTAAGTTCTCTGGCATACTGTGTTGGTGTCTAGATCCCAAAGTCACTTTTGTTCAATGTAAACCTGCTCTTTGCCCAGAACTCTCTACAATTACCTGAAAGTGGGTTGTATTAGGTGGGAGTCTGTCTCTTCTCTCAAGTAACAAATGATAGGACAAGAGAAAATGGCTTCAGGTTGCACCAGAAGAGTTTTAGATTGATCTTTTAAAATATTTCTTCAAAGAGGGTTGTCAAGCCCTAGAACAGGTTGCCCAAGGAGGTGGCTGAGTTGTCAATGCTGGAGATATTTAAAAGACATGTAGATGTGGCACCTGGGAACATGGACTAACGGTGGACTTGGCAGTGCTGGATTAAACTGCTGGACTCAATGATCTTAGAGATCTTTTTAAACCTAAAAATTTCTATGATTATCTGATTTCTAACCTCCTCCTTCTATCTACTGGCACCAGCACTCATGTGGCTCATGAACAAGGTCACAGAGGTGTGAAAGCTGAAAACATGCTTGTGATGTGCTGAGTTGAATGCTCAGGGCTCTCTATTTAGTCTTTATTTATTTCTAAAGAGCTGCTTGCCCTTTAGTGGCCATGTTCTGCCAGACCAAATAACTTGAATTCTTTAGCAACATGACACAAGAGACATTTCTGGACTATGATGTTCAGACACCTCCATTCATCTCAGATCTCTATTACACTTTAGAAAAATCTCTGTAGCCTGTGTTGAAGGAGGAAAAAGGAGAGGAGATGTGTCTTGAGGAAGGAAGCTCTGCTAAGAGGAGCTTGGATACTGCTCCTCCTGCCTGTGTGCAGTTCTGCTGCAATGTTGCCTTTTGAGCTATGAGGGCATGCTTGTCCTGTGCCTCTGAAGGCCATGGCAGCAGCCCTCTTCAGCCTGCAATGATTGTAACCATGGATGAGATGAGGCTCACTAATTCACTAGATAATAAATACAAAAATATCTGTCCTTCAGAACTGCTGTTCCTTAACTTTCCAAGACAGCAAACTTCCAAAGACCAAAGATTTGAAACAACTGGATTTATAAGTATTTCCTACCAGAGACATTTTCTTCTGTCTTCAGGCTTCAATGAAACTGAAGTCAAAACTGCTGTGCTTTAAAATGCACAACATTCCTATTAGTATAGCGGCTATTGGGATATATGTATTCTAAGACTGTTTTTTAAAATCAAACACAATGTTTTGAAGCTGTGACTGCTAGAATCTTAATGGACCTTCAAAGGCAACCAATATGTCTATCTTCAAGAAGAAAAAACTGTCACACACATAAAGGTCTCAATGTTTGTGTTTCTGTTTTTCTTATAAATTTTGTAATTTGTTTCCTTTTCATCATGTAAAATTGTGATAAATGCGAATGAAGCATATGGTTTTCCTCTGTATAAGACGGAAATTAGGAAAGTAAAGTACAAAGCATCGGTCTCATGGGTAATGGACTGGTGAAAATCACAGGGATTTAAGTAAGGATCTAGCTATGGAAGATATTGCAGACTGGAATATTTTCCTGTTTATCTCCAGACATGAATTATTTAACACAAATCAAGGGAGTTATTCCAGATTTTAAGTCATATTATGAAGATCTAGATATTATCCAGCATCAAGTTATAACGAGAGTTATATGCACTTGCAGTAATGAAAATTATAAAATACTCCTGTTGTAAAAACACGTAGGTTTCCTCTGTTCTTTGCAAAACATTTAAAGAAATGATGTATGTGAAACTCTGCTGCTTTTAGAGCTTAAATGTCGGAGGAAAAAACATTTTGTAAAAGAAACGACTGACTGACTATGGCCAGATAACTAATGAAATTCAGAGTAACTCCATAACTCTCCTGGAAAACATGATGATTCCTACCTTTGATTCTCTTTGCAGTCTTACATGGTTGCTGGAAGAATTCAATTTCCTGACACGCAGAGATGTACATAAAAAAACAGCAAAGTGCTATGAGAGTTCGTGTAGTTAGCAGCAGCACCACATGGTGTCTGTAGTGCTAAAGAAAAGAATCCATGTGAAATATAGCTTGAAATATTTTAGCAGTGGATTTTATTTTTCTATTTTATTTTTTGGAAATGGACCTCGCTCATGCAGTGAGAAAGAGGAAGAATGCAGTGAAAGTAATACAATATTTGCTGCTAACAGGTGCATTATAGGAAAGTGTCCAGGAGTGAGAACCTAGAAACATGGAAAGATAGGGCTTGGAGAGATCTTAAAGGGTTGTCTGGTACTACAGCTGTATCAATGTCATTCTTGGTAAGTATTTGAGAAAAACACATGAATTATGACAGAAGACGTAAAAATAAGATTTCCCCTTTAAGAAATTTTTTCCAGGGTCTTACTAGAATTAGCACAGGATTTTTTTTTTCTTATTTTATTTTAACTTAGTCTTTCATGCCTCATCATTTCGAGATAAAATTTTTCTTTTATTTTTTCACTATGCTCCTGTGAATTTTATTCAGTTGATCCACATCTGTCTTGAAGTATAGTGCCTAAGACTAAACTCAACTCTTCAAAGGAGACCTTACCACCTCTGAGCAGAGCAGAGGTAAAGATTTCTGTTCTTTGCTGTCTCAAATTATATGGTTCATCTTAGGGTCGTATTTGCATTTCCTTCATATTTTTAATTTTTATTCAGCTTTTCACTTCTAAAAAATCTCCCTTCTCTTTTTCTGTGTAACAGACAAAAATTTGTTTCTTGTCCAATTAATTTTTCTGGATTAAATTAAGTACCCTGTTGTCCTCATGACTTGCCAGAGCTTTACCTCCAAATTTCAAGGATACGATTAACTCTAATCTTCACAATGACTGGTGTAATTCTCAAAGCTATCATGTCTTCAGATACTGAGCAGTAGTGATGATATTAAAGATATCTAATGCAGCTTAGACCTCTGCAGGACTTCACTCAATGTAGTCTTCTCTTCTTACAGTAAATCACTCACAGTTGCTCTCAGGGGATGACTTTCCACTCACTCTCTAATAGTTTAATCTAGGCCATTCTTACCTAGTGTGATTGTGGATAAATTAATGCTGATTTCAATTTGTTTCCTAGTTTGCTTGTTTGTTTGGGTTTTGGTTGTTTTTTGTTTTTTTTTTCCTAGAGTTTTGCAAACAGTTTGTTGGATCACTACTAGCATGTTTTTCAAGTTAAGTGAAGTTTTGAATCGGGGTTTTTGATTTTGTGGCCCTTCCTTTTTAATTTTTTTTCAGATAAGTATGCTTTATGCTGATGAATCCCACATTTCTCCATAAATAACTAAAAACAATTCTTAGCAGTGCACAGCACTATGCAACCATTTTTAGGTATTGTGGGATTAAGTCATTAGAACAAGATAAATCAAGCATATTAAATAGTTGAAGATGGCATCTTTCTTTCCTGCTACATATAAATTATACTACCTCACTTGATAGTGCTCTTTTAAATGAAGAATATCTTAGTTAAAATCATTATCTTATTTTTCCCTTTAACTTTTTTTTGTGCTTTGTGTTAACTGTGGCTTATTCTATTCCTTGCCTTTCCAAGCAGTTGTGCTGTAGCTCTGTGTTAATGTCCCGTAGCTCAGCCTTTCTTTTTGTTTCTGCCTTATAACTGAGCTCTATGCTTGTTAATTTTTTTGTCAAAATGATCTTATACTGTAATTCTTATGCCCCTCCATAACTGTATAATTAACACCTGCCCTTAGTAATAATTACTTATTATTCTTGTTCTTGTCTAACATTTTTTTTTAGCACTGAGAGAAGGTGTTATAAATAAATTCTCAGAGGTGAATGGTGTTTGCCTTTCTGAAATCTGTAATTCAGGACTTTTATTTCTTATACCCTAAAATCATGATCTTCGTCATTTAATGGCCATTCTCACCTCACTTACCTTCTTCTTTGAGAGAGGCATTTTCTGCTCTTTATCAGAGTCATGCCTGACAAATCATCCCTTCTAGTTGCTCTCTCCATCTATTGATCAAATTATTACTGCTACTCTTCATGAGCTGGATGGATAGTCTGTACTGCTTGTCTAGTTTGTATCTGACTGATATACACTAACATCAACATATAACATGAGAGATGTTTCTCTAGGAGCTTACAAAATATCTTCATGCAAATGACCTTCTTTATGTATTCATCATCATCATCATGAAGCCTCTAGTTTACTCTTTATTAATCATCACTGAGCAACTGTCAACAGAATGCACTAAATCAAAGTATTTGTATCTCTCCTTGAATTAAGGGGCAAAGTTTGCTTCCTTTTTGCCTCGGATCTAATTTCTGAACAAGTTATTCCCTTGTGGAATAATGTTTGTTCACATATGTCATCTCACCAATTCTCTGCTGTGCCATGGCCATGTGCAAGTTCAGGCACAAATGACTAAACCTGCAGGAAAACAGGAATGGCTGACACAGGCTGAAGGGCTGTGAAAAAATATGTATCTTAATCCCACTTTAGATTTCGACTCAGTCTCTGTTCCAAGTCATGGTTTGGTAACCTAATTCTCCTCTACATTTCTGATTTGTGTTGGCACTTTAACCATGTTTACGCACTTCCCCTACTTAACAAGACTCTCAGTATCACTGTTATTCAAAAAGAAATTTATCCCTCATTTGGAAATACACTTGCACTTAATGGAAAAATTATTTGCATGGATAGTTCACACATTATTTAAGGCCTGTGCAAGTCTATTTGAGATATGCAATCATTTAAATTATAAGTAAGGGCTAAAAATGAAGTGAAACTTGATCCTTCCATTCTTAATTCCTTTAAATAGCATGTATATCCTCTTGATCCAGGCTAAGAGATGCAGAGCAAGGTCTGTAGATTTACAGCAGGATTTTTGCTCCTTCATGAATAATAATAAAAGTATTTGTTTTATTAGTGAGTTGGTGGTTGAATGATTTTCCTGCTGATCCTTTTAAGATACACATTTTCTTTTGGGGTTTTTCTGTCTTTTGGGGGTCCTTCTCTGATACCTGGAAGATAAAAATCCAAGACTTATTATCAAAATTTTTGTAAAAATAGATTATTTAATCAGCCACCCACAACACATTCACAGCTGAAAGCTTGATTTTGGAATGATGTGGAAATAGTAATGAGGCAAATTATAATAAGAAAAGAAATCACTGACAAAAAAGCCCTACTAAAAAATTCTGCAAAAGTCAAGCTACTAAGTTCTTCCTGTCACGCTCCACTGCTTTTCTAGGAAGACTTTTAGTCTTTAAAGTATTTTCAAGAGTTGAAACTAAAGAGTAGTCCAATGTCCTTTATGATGACAGACACAGTATGAACCAAGCCATTGGCTGACTGGAGTGTTTGATGGGGACATGAGTTGGTGTAACAATGACTTTCAGTCTCTGGAGTTTTTGAAGAAGCACCGAAATCACCCAGAGAGGGATGGGTTGCCACCCTTGGGAGATGTTTGCATATCCCATAGTTTTTGATTGGATCAAAGTGCATGGCCTTTATTAGTTAATTTCAGCTTTACCCATGGGCAGTAGTGACAAATGCCACATCATACATTATGTCTCCAACCTAAGCCCATACCTAACAAACAAAAGGTGAAATAAACAGGTACCATGCCCATCTTCCTGTCAGATGGAAACAACCACCCTTGTTTCAGTGGTGACCTCTGAGAAACAAAAACCACATTGCAATTGTTAGAATTGTTAGTGATAAAAATCTGAATTCTCTGCCCTTGACTAATTCCTGTGGGCCATCTACACACCAGACAGCAGTTTTTGGGAACAGATGGTCCTGGCAGCAGCAGGGGGCAAGAGGATGTTTCTGTAATGGTTATTGTGTGAAATGGCTGGGCTCTGACTGCTTTGAAAATACTTTTAGATGTTTTTTTATGTCTGAACTGAGGTATTGGAGGACTGAAGGCTCTATAGGGCTTTCACTGTTTTACACCTTTGCACTAGACCATCCAGTAGTGCAACAGAACCATTGTCAAATATTGGATGGTTAGGACATTTATGAAACCAAGCCATCAGCCAGACACAACTATCAGTGCATGGTGGGCCAGGACACCTGAATCAAAGTACTTCAAAGAAGGAGCAGAAGAAGTAAAGAAAAAGTAAAGAAAAAGTAAAGAAAAAGTAAAGAAAAAGTAAAGAAAAAGTAAAGAAGACGAAAAGAANAAAAGAAAAGAAAAGAAAAGAAAAGAAAAGAAAAGAAAAGAAAAGAAAAGAAAAGAAAAGAAAAGAAAAGAAAAGAAAAGAAAAGAAAAGAAAAGAAAAGAAAAGAAAAGAGAAAAAAGGAACAACCTTTTAAGACTGAGATGATCAAATCCTTGTTTTGATGAGGACTTTGAAGTTCTGAGTAATGGAAACAGAACATCTGGAGTCCAGGAACATCAAGATAATTATATACCCATTGCAAATCAGTTACACAGCTTGGAAATGTTTTGTTTGCACCCTATTTCCAGACGTATAACATAG
>VZTB01006094.1:92338-196812 GCA_013397245.1 Thryothorus ludovicianus | reverse complement strand
AAGCCTAATTCTATTCCTATATAAATGAAAGCAATAAATTAAAAATAAATCAACACAATGCTCACAGAAATCAAATGGAGCTGGCTTATATATCTTGATTTTTCAATGTGTTATGTGTACCTTGTTGTATGTGTCAATAGAATCCCTCTACTTTTCAGAGCTGAATTTATCTGCTGCAAAATTTACAGTCTGGTGTACCTCACACTACATTAAGCACAGTATATTTTCTATAAATTCATACATCTTGTAACTGTTGAATCAAATGAAGATCTCATAGAAAACAGCACATTGGCAAAATAATACCAGGCAAAATAATAATAACTTTTGTATTTTATGAATATTTCTCTCACATTTCTGCTTGAATGGTATCACTCCACTTTCTAAAGGCCAATAGACACTGCTGGAACTTTGGTTGGGACCCATCTTCACACAGCTTGAAAGGAAAGATGGCACACTCTGCTGGCAGCACTCTTTCAAGGATTTTAAAATAATGCTGCGAGGAATAAAGCAATTTCAAAATGACTAACTGCAAGGTTGTTCAGAATTCATTGCTCATTGTCACCATCATAGTGATTCAGAAGTTGTTTATAGCTGTTTCTTAAAATTTTAAATTGGATTAACTTGCAGGTACAAAACAGATATTTAAAACACTTCAGATATATTTAAGATACATGGTAAAAATGCATAGGTTTTTTGTATAAGCAAATCTTTCATGTTTTTGGGGAATACAATGCAGTCAGCAGAAAGACTTCTCTTACTGTTACAATGCTTAAATTGGCATCATTTAGGAAATTTAACTCCAAAGTGATTGGATGTAACTCACATATAGTTTTTTGAGTTTTATGTTTAACTGCCTTCCTTGGGCTGAGATGATTGATTTTTATCAAACTTTACCCTGTCCATACAGGTTATGTTCTGTTAGCACAACAAAGAACTAAAAGTAGAGTCATGTACCCTTCAGAAAGCCTCAGAATAAAGACTGGCTCCATCAAAAAGAAGAAAATTGGATTAGGATAGTAGTTTAAACTTCATGAGACAAGATAAAAATGACTGCACTAAGAATTCAAGGTCAGCAGGTTGGGATCTTTTGGTCCTAGTGTCACTCATAACTGACTCAATTTATTTAAGCTACACACCCTCCAAGTGTTTACAACCTTTCTCATTTCCTAGAAGATCTTAATGTTTCACTGGAGTTTGCTTAATCAGCTGTGTACTGGTCTATGCTTAATCTTTTGTGCTTAATCTTTATCCTGCAGCTTGGCCTTGGATATCAGAGCATTTTAAGGATGCTGTCATGGAAGAACTGATCCTCTCTCCATTACAGCTCACATTTTGCCTCAAGAACCTTGCCTTCCTTCCCCTTTCCCTGCTGTCTTTGTTGTTCAGTCCTCTGAAAACCAGCTTTAGCACGGGATGCTTTGGGAGACAGCTCAAGAAGTCCACCAGTTTTATACTAAGCAATGAAATTCACAGTCACCATGAATTTAACCATAGGTGTCTGAAAAGTTATTTTTCTGCCACCATTGGCTGCATTTTTCTATAATCATGGGCCAAAAAAAGGTGGTTTTTTTCATTTCAAAAGGGCTTTTCTTGGGTGAGGGAAGTTTTGCTTTAGTTCCTTCTTTCTAGAAAATATTCTTTTACCAGAAGATCCTAAGGTGAATAAGCTGGCAGTGGAATTATTCTATGGCACATTTTTGTGTCTCCTGATCCACTTGATCATTTTGCCCATGAGATAGTGATATGTACCTCAGGGTAATGAGCTGTCTTCTCCATGGACGTGTGTGTTTTGTTTACAAAAACCTTGCCATCTGAGGCCTATTGCAGTGAACTACAGGATTCCACACTTATAGTGAATTTCAAACTCCATTCTTGTTTTCTGGTGGGTTTTACTTTTTTTTCTAGAATATATTACTAGGAAATCTACTTCAGACTAGCTACTATGTCATACCTTTATAAGCAATCTGTAAAAAACCAAATCATAGATATAATCATTAATTACCACATGATATTAAATGACAAAATCTCTCTTATGAAGTAAATATAAAAAAGAAATCTGCATGTTTTGAAGTTGAAATTTATATTTTGCTTTTGAATTTTTAACCTATTTTGCTATTTTTTTCAGACTTCTCAATGCAACAGCACCGGACCTTATCAGATTGCCTTGTGCTGCTGCACCCCAACACTTCTGAAGTTTTTGGTTTTTGCTGTAGCTTTTCTTAAGTCTCATAATGAGTTATATCTTACCCTTGTTGTAAAACATAACAGAATAAATCCTATTCATAACTAAAATGTTAACTTTTTCTCAAACCATCTTGAAAATTTGGACCTATAGCTCAAAAAATTTCACAGCAGACAGACGTCGTGCAGTAAAATGGATTCTTCATGTTGCATGATAGTAATACAAACACATTGATTGTTTTATGATACATAGCTGCTCTTTGAAATATTTGTGTGTTTTTTTTTCAGTGAACATTACTTATATCATAAATACCACCAAACATACATATTTTTAATTGGATAATTGGCACTTTTATTACATATAGAGAGTTTACTCTTGCCACAGAATTTTGCCTTCTCATATGAATCTCAGTGAAGTTCTGTAAGAAACAAAGACATCTCTGGCTTGATTTTGTGAGGTGTTGAACACTTGATTTTAATGAGAATTGCAAGCCCTTACTTACCCCTCTGGAAGCGGGGAAGTGAAGTGGATTTTCACAGACCTTGGTCTGCTAGGGAGACAGATTGGCAGAGACCCTTGGGACTGAGTCCTGAGGGGCAAAAGAGTCCTGGACATCCGTCAAGAAGGAAATTCTAAAAGCACAAGGGCAGACTGACCCCATGTGTTAAAGGTTGAGTCATTGGGGAAGAAGCCCAGCCTAGCTGAACAGAGAATTTTGGCTGTAGCTCTTCCTGAGCTGAAAGACAGGTATGGGTAGAAGAATGGAGCACCCATAATCCAAGGGGAAATGGCCAGAGATGAGCTGCAACATGTAGACATACACAGAAGTCTATGGAGCTGGATGGGATCCACCCAGGGATGCTGAGGGAGCTGGCAGAAGTGCTCACTGAGCCACCTTCCATCATTTACCAGCAATCCTGGCTAACTGGGCAGGTCCCATGACATTCATCTACAAAAGGGGTCAGAAGGAGGGTGCAGGAAACTACAGGTCCCTCAGCCTGACTTCATCTCTGGGAAAGGTCATGGACCAGATAATCTTGAGTGCCTTCACATGGCATGTACAGGAGGATGTACAAACCCACCAGCCAGCATGGATTTGTGAAATCCAGATCCTGCTAGATCAACCTGTTCTTCTATGCCAAGGTGACCATCTTAGTGGATAAGGGAAATTCTGTGAATGTGTCTGCTTGGACTTCAGTAAAAGCTTTGAAATCATCTCCCATAGCTTTCTCCTGGAGAAACTAGTCTGGAGAGCAGGAGGCTCAAGGGTGACCTTATTGTTGTGAAGGATGTTGTTGCAAGGTAGTGGTTGGTCTCTTGTCCCAAGTAACAAGTGACAGTACAAGAGAAAATAGCTTCAAGTTGCATGAGGGGAGATTTAGATAGGGTGTTAGGAAAATTTCTTCATGGAAAAGGTTGTTAGGCACCAGAACAGGCTGCTCGGGGAAATAGTGGAATCACCATCCCTGGAGGTCTTTCAAAGATGTGTAGGTGTGACACCTAGGGATGTGGATTATTACTGGACGTGGCAGTGTTAAGTTTGCTTGATGATCTTAGAGGTCTTTTGCATTCTAAGCAATTCTATTATTCTAGTTGGGTCTGCCACAAGCTCAAATGCATAAGACATTTTAATATGAAAGAAGCAAATTATGCAGGTTGAGAGAAGTTAGACAAGTTAATTACATCCTTCAGTTTGTAACATCCATGTAGGTCCTAATTAAGCAAACAATCTTCTTTCTGGAGATTATGTTGTGAGGGCTGGTCTCATGTGACTCTTTGAGTAACATGCTTAAATAATTTGAAGACTTTTGTACTAGTGGTTGGAGCTCCGCTCATTTTCACCTGCAGATGTACCCACTAAATATGAGGACTGCTGAAGTATCTGAGGAGAGGATAGTTTTCACAATCACATTCAAATGTGAATATTTAATAAGACCTTTAACAAAAATCACAGCAGAAGCAGGTACATGCTGTCTTTCTTTCCAGGGGACAGTAATCCCATCTAGAAGAGACTCCATGCAGTTCATATGCCTTACCAATGAGCTCAATTAACCCTGGAAAGTGGCCTTGTAAAATATTGACTTTTTCTGCGCTCTTTCAGTTGTCACTTTCCTTTCCTGACATATTTAAGTGAAATTAATTTTTTTGCTAAGTATTTTTGCCCTGGAAGTAGCTGTTGCTTAGTTTTTGTTAGAAATGTAATGTGCTGCATGTGCTTTGTTCAGTTAGGAAATAGTGGAATCACCTGTGCATAGTATATTTAATATTCCAGACTGCACTGATCTGAAGTTTCTCACACACTGGAAAAGCCACAAAAGCCCTATACTGATTTTATTTCCAATAAGGTATATATAGATCATTCCGGAGGAGTTATGTTGCCTGCTGTAATTTGTTTGATCTTCCTGGAGGACATGATGAAACCAAGCTACACCAATTATGTGTGCAACTGAGAAAATGATAGGGTTTGTTAAACTGAAGGATTCAAAGCAGGAATCATATTTTTTACCTTCTAATAAGCAATTAGAAAATAGTGGTGAGATATTTAACAATATTTTTCAGATGTGAAGGAAATTAATTACTGTGTTGACAGTGATTTAAGACAATGATTTATTGTAAAAAATTTCCTTAACTACAGCTAAAGAGCAGATACAGTTCTTGCTGCTTTATCCTCTCTCTTCAGTCTTGCTGCTCAAAGATTGATGCTCCCCTTCAAACTGTCAGCTGGGATCACCTGTGGCCTTTCATCCCAACACAGCTGTGTTGCCAAACTGTGGGGCCTAGTATTTTACTGAATCTGGATCCTGGGAAACCTGATAAAGCATCCTGACAGAGTAATGTCAGAGGTCAGGACTGGAAGCATCCGTTATCCAGATGACAATTTATGAGGCTACAGAGCTCCCATTCATGTCTCAGATGTTTAACAGAGGGAATTTAGAGGGAAGTAATGTCCCAGCCCCCTGCATCCTGCTCTCTGACCAACCATCCAAAGCTCTTCTTTAGATTTCTAAAGCCAGAATTAAAAATTTGCCTGTGTTTACAGACTAAATGTTGTTTATTTTAGAAAAGGAGCATTCAAATGATCTTGATTTCTGTTACTGACATCCACATTACACTACTAATTTTTATTTTAAAGCTAAAATGTGAACAATCTAAGCAGGTGAAAAAACTTCTTCAGAATAAATGAATCACTTCAAACACCTATGGCTTTATCTCAGTGGTTTTGTCTTTTTCTCTAACACAGAGGATCCTGAAATTATTCATTTGTAAAAAGCAGCTTATTAATATGTAACATTGAAAATGCAATTTGCCACTAAGAAAAAAATCAAAGAGAAGGGAAACAAAACACAGAGGAACATAAAACTGATGTACTTATTGAACCACTGAAAGCAAGTCCTCTGAAACTTCCTACAATGTTAAGTGTTTTCCTTGACAGTGGTAATTTGCTGCAGAGATAATGGGGTGTGAGACTCTTTATGGGTTACTTGTGTACTGGTTTGGGCTGCATAAAAGAATAGTGGTGAGAAGATTGAGGGAAGTGATCTTACCCTGTGTTGGCAAAGGTCCTGCTTCATGTTGAAACTTGAATTAAAAACCCTCTCCAATCAATACTTCTGTTATTGCATATGTGTATATGTTATTATGTATATGTGTATATGTATATATTGTACTGCACATCCTCACTTGTTCTGACTTCATTGGACCTAGCTGGGATGGTTAGTCAGTGCAAAACACTTGAAATGCTTTCACAAGATGATCTGTAATGTCAGGCTTTCATATCCAAAAAAAATCTTAGTTTTTAATGCCAGAAAATATTTTTCATCAAAATTCTGTTTCTATTTTGTTCTAAATTCAACTCAGAATTAAAAAAAAAAGCATTTTTGAAAATCTCATATGGAATGGGACCAATATCCCCAGGCTGGTATTCACCTTCTTCCCTGAATAGTAGCTCTGGAATACTGGATTTCAGCATTTGGTTGTTGTGTTAATGCTTGTGTTTTATTCCTCCTTTTCTTTGTATTATCTTACTTTGCAAAGTTTTATAGTAAACACTACTGGTTTACAAAGCATGAAGCAAAGTTATGTTGCTATAGAGATGTTGTTGTAATAGTATCTTATTAAGTATTAAGATAATGGAATGTTACACTCTCTGAGAGAAAGACGTAAACAAATTTTGACATAAGCAAAGGACAATGCAAGATGAATATTTAAACAGAGACTTAAAACATAAAAAATATTCAACAACATCTGTTTCAGTAGAGTTTTAGGTATGCAGAGAGAAACAGTGAACATTGAGGAAACATTGCTGGTGATGTTATTTCAAAGTTTATGTAATTTATGCACTACGAACATTGATGTTATGGTTATGATGGCGTGAAATTAAGAAGTGAGAGAGAAAAAGTAAAGAATACATTTATCCATAATCAGCACCTGAAATGAACCTCAGCATTTAAAAGAGCCTCTATGGACAAGTGAGCACCTCAGGATAGATGCTGAAAAACTTGGACATTCTGAGCTGAATGGTTAAGGACTTCTAATGAAATGGCAGATAACTCTACGAAAGTAGTTGGGGGCAGGAAACATCCTATACTCTAAATCAGGTCCAAAATAAGCAGTTCCACACAGCTGAGATTGGCAGCTTCAGCACTCACCACATCTAGTGACCTGTCTGAAGGTTTGTGCTGGAAAAGGAAAGCATGGTGGTGTTAGGAAGCCTTTTCCAAATCTTCACACCATCATGCCACTCGGAATTTATCTGACTCACTCAAATGTTGGAAGAGTAAAATCTTCAGGAACTGTGCACATCTGTGGAGCAGATAAACCCTGTTTTTATTTATCACTTTTTGACTTTCCTGGAGTGCAGTACTTAGTAAAACTCTGCCACCAGGTCGCTTTTTTGGTTTCTGGGCCATCTCTGCATATGTGACTCTGGGGGAATATCTGTCTTTTTTTTTGAAAACTATTTTTGAAAGTCATTTCACAGCATACTGAGTATTTAAATTAGCTTCATAGGAAATGTGAAGGAATGAAAAATAGCCACTGACAATATTTGAGGTACAGATAATTTTAATTATATTTGTGAGTTTATGTGAATTCTCCAATAAAACTATTGCCTTTCTCAGTGGCCATAATCAGGACCAGAGGTACAGAGGTCTTCCTAATTGTTACCCCCTCATGAGTCTTGGGTATCTGACTCTTCAGCATGACCATTTTCCTGTTAGCTTAGGTGAGTCAGGCTGGAAAGCACAGGAACAATGCCACTGGGAAATTACGCTGCAGCTGAGGGTTGGTATCCAGAGTGCTCTGGCCTACCGAGTGTGACAGCCTCCTTGTTAGCAATGATTTATTGGATTCCCTAATCACCAGACAAGTTCTGCTCAGTAGGCCGGTAAAAGTAGAGAAAGGCATAATTTTCCCATAAATGTCAACAGAGTGTCAGACTATAAGCTCTTCAAAACAGGGCCACTGTCAAACACTGGAGGGGCCATTCTGGCTGGACCCACTCCTCAAACTGTAGTCCAAATAATGGCAATATAAAATGTATAGTGCCGCCCAAATGAAGAGGCCAAGAACAATGCAGATGCATTTTCACTCTCCAGATGAATGAGATTGCTGTGAAAAAAATACAAACTGGGTGAGAATCATGCCTTTCTCCTTCTTTCACTTTGATACACCTGTTCATGTACATAATCAATGTTATTTTATAGCACACATCCCCTGCTTCTAGCAGTGTCATGTAAAAAAACCCACGACTGGAGGACATTGTTTAAGTAATGATCAGCCTAGGTCCTATTCCATACAACTGAAATGAAGGAACAAGCTGAATGGTGTATCGGCTTTTGTTCAAAAGTTTCCTAGCAACAAAACAAGTAACGAAGAAAGCAGCAAGTCAAGCTGTGTACTGTCAACATCTGCAATGATGAGTTGTGCACAAAAAATAGTACTTTTCATAGGACAGATATATTCCCTAAGACTGAAAGTTGCCTGCTGGACTACTTTGTAAAAGTGGAGTCAGGAATACAGAAGACTATGACCCTCTGTACTCTGTTATGGCATTGTTAGCATCCCTAATCAATAGATTACTATTTTTGTATAAGAAAACAGGGGAAATTTCCACCAGAAGGACTAGCAGCTGCTGGATCCTTTGTTAATGTGTTTTCTATAAAGAGAGATATCCATACATTTAATGGTGTATGAAGAGCAAATAGGTGTTATGAACAGGTGTTAGTGACATAGGTGTTCATAAAATAGGTGTTAAAGTACTGTTGTGCTTAAAAATGATCATTAGATCATGACCACTAGTAACTTCTTTTTGTTCTGACTCACATACTTAGAAAGCATCAGCTTTGCTTTGGAGATAATTGGTTTTTTTCCAGCTGGCAGTACTTTGGGAGCAGGAATCTATGGGTTTTAAAGTGTACAACACCAGTCCAGTGGGAGCCTCTGGGTAGGCATTCTAGCTGACTATTTGCCTAGGTGCCTTGGAAGTGCAGACAGAGGGAGGTTCACCCTGCTGCCTCCTCCAGGCATTTTTCCCCTTGGCAGGCTGCCTTCCCCTCTGCTGTGTGTGCTTATACACGTTTGGCTCTCTGACATCGCAACCATGTTTTCCTTCTATTTAAACAGCGTCATGTGGAAGCCTGGTTCAGGAAGGGGGTCACAGAGAGAGGTGACTGGATGTGACCAAGGAGGCAGTAAGGGTCTGGGAATGAGGTGCTTCACATAAAGAAGGAAGGGCTTTTATCTGGCCATGTAACTTCAAAGTGACCCTGAGAAGGAGGTGAGCTGCCTCTATGGAGAGCGCCAGAAGAAGGAAAGCTCCTTGTTGTATGTGGATCCTGTGGCTGTGTTTGGCAGGTGATCTCTCTCTGCAGCTCCAGCCCTGGCTGCTGCCCAGGCAGCTTAATGCATCACCAGCTCATCCACACCACAGGCACTCTTGCCAAGGATTAGTTGTTAGCTCATCTCACCAACATCACTGATGAACAATGCTTTAGGAAAACCTGAAGTGCTCCTGTGAAATGGGAAGGAGGTTCCCATGGCTATTTATCACCTTCTCTGACCTCTTCATGTAACTTCATGTAACTACTTCAGAAAACTTTGTTATTAACTTTCAGTATTATTCCGTGAATTCTGCTTTTCCTTGTTTCATATGTGAGATTAATTTTATAACTAATTACCTAATGTATTATTCACCTTCTAAGCCTTAGAGCAATCATGTTTCATTTTATTAATCTCCCTCCAACACTACTCTTCTGCTTCCAGCTTGGAGTTTGAGTTTCACAGTGATTTTACCCTAAGTAAGCCAGTTCCTTACATCACACTGAAGCCATTTTTTGTTCCTATCATGTTCTGCTCTATTTTGATAGTCAGCCCACTTCTTTGTATGCTTATCTTTCTTGAGGCTTTTTGTCTTTAGCACTTTTCCTTGAAGTTTTTGTAATATGTTTTATGGAGGAGGAGATGACTTTGCAAAATATTTCAATTGCAAAGGAAAAAAGCTCCGAAGTTTGAGAGAGTCAGAAAAGCCTCTGTAAGCAGCAGTGGGACTCTTGTTTATTTCTGAAGGGAGGGACATGTTGAGGCTACATTTGCCAGGGCTGTGACCCTGCTCTGGGACTTATTCCCAAGCCCCAGGAATAGAGGCAACTGTGGTTATTGTTGTTGTTGTTTTGGGTTTCTGAGTGAGTATTGGATATGCTGAGGAGTTTCTAGCAATTAACTATACTGGGTGAGCAGGGACACCTAGGCAAGATTCTTTTCATGCCTAACTTTGGGCTCCCATGAACGTTTCTCTCATTACTGATTGCCTTGACAATTAGGGGGGTGATGATTCTTAATTTCACAAATAAAAAATTAATCAGCCACTCATGCTCAAAAAGACAACAGCATGATACATCCTCAAGGTGACTTGTCTCTTGGTGAGACTCCTCAATGAAAGGGATCTCCTGATGGTCAATTTGCAGCCCAGTCCTCCATAATGTTCTCCTTTGGACAACTTGATGGGATTTTCTCACATTAGTCCCACAGAAAATTGAGAGGCTTGTGATGAGTCTAGAAACAGAAGAATGTTTTGCAATTTCAGATGGTGAGTTTGCAGGTGGAATGGGATGTGGTCTCAGGATTTTTGTGAGAACTGTGTTGTTCAGCATTTGCTACAAACATCAGCAAAAATACCAGGGTTTCTAAGTGCAGCAGAAATATCCCTGCCCAATCAAGGGAGAAAAGGACAATCAGAAATGCAACTGCTTCCTAAAAATGGCATAGTGAAACCACAGCATCAAAGAAAAGTCCTTTAGCAGCTTTAAATTATACAGACTACTGAAATGGCTATTCCTCGCTGACAGTGATGCCGATTTAGAAACATAAGCACATTGTAAACCACTAGATTTTGACTATGGAATCAGTCAGCTGTATCCTAATGCCATTTTATCCTTTATTCTTCAAATCAACTAGCATTCACATATGTGCCCTGAGGAGGCAGCAAGCAATTTCAGACTTCTACGTTTCTGCAGATTTTTCATGCAGATTCTCATCGCAGGGGATGAGGGGGTCATACTTTAAGAAGTTCAGACTGGAAATGTTAAATTTAATACACACGCAGCAGATAATAGAACAAGTACTAGCTTTAGGAAGCCTTAGATAACTCACATTGAAGAGTGTGGGTCTTGTGAGTCAGAAGGGCTCTGATTCTCTACCAGATTATTTTCTTTTGAATCAATCCACCTAAATTAAATCTTGCACCTAAATTAAATCTGTATTTTTCAGGGTTATTCCTAGATGTTCAACGTGAGCAGTCACAGTGAGAGTTTGGCTACTAGAACACAGAGTCAGACAGACTCTGATAGGCAAAATAAGTTAGAGGACATGGTGAAGTCTGAGGGAAGGGCAAGACTTATGTCAATCAGTGATTTTATGCATTTGCTGAGGTAGACTGAAATCAGGGCACTTTTCTCTGACAGACCTGTGAGCCTATTACTCAGTGGTGCAACTAGTACTCTTGTTACTCTTCTCACCTCCTTCCTGATCTGAAATTTTTTGGACAGTGTGCCCAAGGCACCAGCACAGGCTAGGGGCTGACTTGCTGGAACGCAGCTCTGTGGAGAAGGACCTGGGGGTGTCCTGGTGGATGAGTTGTGCATGAGCCAGTTGTGGCCAAGAAGGCCAGTGGGATCCTGAGGTGCATTAGCAAGATGAAGGAGGTGATCCTGCCCCTCTACTCAGTCTTAGTGAGGGTGTGCCTGAAGCGTAAAGCATGTCCAGCGAAGAGCTGCAAAGATGATTAAGTAACTGGAGCATTTTTCTCACGAGGAAAGGTGTGTTAAGTATCAGGAAGAGATGGCTGAGAGGGGACCTCATCCATGTCTATCAGTATCTGAAGGGAGGGTGCCAAGAGGATGAATCCAGGCTCTTCTTGATGGTGCCAAGCAATTGGACACGAGGCAATGGGCAGAAACTGATGAACAGGAAGTTCCTTCTGAATATGAGAGTGAATTCTTTACTATGTGGGTGACCATGCACTGGAACAGATTGTCCAGAGAGGGTGTGGAGTCTCCCTCACTGGAGATGTTCAAGAACCATCTGAACACAAATCTGTGCAAGGTGTGCTCTGTCTGAGACAGGAGTTTGGACCACTGTGATCCCTTCCAACCTGACACATTCTGTGATCCTGTGGTTCCGTATCTGGGCCCTCTCTGCAGTACAGCCCAGCTCCATGATAACAACTGGGGAAAAACACAAACTACAGCTCTATCTTGCATCCCAGGGATTAAAAACCAGCTTTTAGTGTCTGTGGCTCACATGCACATGTTCACATTTGCTTCACATAGAAAGGAAGTCAGAGTTACACCTTCCAGTGATGCTATCTATACAAATAAATGTACATAGAGCATCTGGAAGGCCATAGGCCTCTTTGGTCTCTGCTGAGCTCAGATGAAGAGAGGGGGTGGTGGCTGGACATCAAATCAAGCTTGAGTGTTCTGCAATCTATGCACAAGATGGCAGCAGTCAGACTCAGAACTCACACTAAAGATATCACCAGGCTTTGCACAGCAATGGTAAAGGATGACATTAAACACACCAGAGAAGACTTTAAGTGTGAGGACACATGGTGGCTGAGAAAGAGGGTGTCCATTCAGTAGTGTTTGAGGTTTACCATCCATCAGCTGGAACAAGAAAATTAAAATATTGAAGATATTCCTGAGGTAAATTCTTTTCAATTGGCTAGAACTGTGTTTAGGCCAAATCACTGGTATTAAAGCAACTTGTTTCAATAGGTTTAAAATGTGGATTTTTAAGTATAAATCAACTGTGTTGTATAAACAAGTAATTTTTAAGTGGAAAATGAGATTTGAAAAAAGAGTCAATGCATTGCATTCTGATGTTTTCCCCATTTTCTTAAGTTACAGGATTCTCAGGAACAATTTAGTTTTCAGTAAGTGTACATTTTGCTATGAAAAAAATCATAGTCAAGAAATTGCTAGTCACATCCTGAGACAATTATACAACCACAATATTAAAACATGACGCATTACCATTTTATTAAAGAAATCAAAAGCTAGAGGCAAACAGACAGTACCATATTATAATGCATGAATATTAGCATTACAAGGCAGTGTGGGACCCTTTACAGCATACTGATGAAGATCAGCATGTGTTAATCATTCACTAGATACACAGAGAGGAAATGTGGGCCTATGTTCAAGGTTGTATAACCTGTCAGATGCAAGATTCAGTCTTACCTTAGAAAAGACTTCATGGCTAATTAAATTTAAGATGTGTTACAGGGGATTAGCAAGTGAAGAAGAGCGGTGTACTGGAAGAGAAGAATGTATGAAATTAAATGCCACAGCTTCCTGTGAACCCTGACTGATGGGCTCAGATTTGCAATTTTGAGAACAGACATCAAGGGTGCATAGCTGTCAATAAAATTATCATCTGGATATTTTATAATCTATAATGATGCTATTTTCAGGGTGATTGCTCAGGAAGGAATGTCATCCATTTGATAATAATGGATGCTATTTTCCTTTACTGTATACACAATTTATTTTACTATATTTTAATATTTACATGCAAGCATTGAAGCTACACATTTGAAATTATTATGGACTTCAAGGAAGAATATATTTGCAATAAGATTTTAATTATTTCAAAATAAGAATGTAGCAGAAATCAAAGTCTTAGAAGTTATTGTAATGGAAAGAGAAGTCCTTTACATTAGAATTTATATGGATTATAAAAATTCAAGTTTCTGCCTTCTTTAACAGCTGCGTTCAACTTCCTTCTAAAAGTACGAAATCTGCACTTTAATTTACTTGCTGCAGAAGTTTAGTTCAGCTGCTGAGGTATTTCAGTACTTAGCAACAAAAACCTAAAAATAAGATTTCCATTTATCAATACAAATGTGGCAAAAAGATATCTGAAGAATTGATGTGATTGCTCTATGACACTTTTGTTTGTAAAATTTTTGCAATACAGCATGGTGTGAATAGCAACAGTCCATTACATTTTGCCTCTCTTTATTTAACCTCACCTTCCCTCCTCACCAAAAAAGATGAAAGTGAGATGCAGGTTGGAAATGGTTCTTTCCTTTCACGATTTCAGGAATAGTTTTATGATTTGTTTTTTATCACTAAAAGATTTGATGTGAAGTAAAATTCTGTCAAAAGGTGCTGGGAAAATGCTTTCCTGATCTGATTAGTTTTAACTGAGAGGTCCCTATCATAGCACAAGATCACTTCTTTTGTAACATCTCTTTGTTATTTTCAAATATTCCTCAGGCTTTTTCCAATTCATTGATTGCTAGTTTTTTTCTCAATTTTCTTCTTCCATTCTTCCTTTGTTATTTTATGTGTTCTGGCTTAAGAAAATGCAAACGTAATTGACATTTTGTAAACAATGCATATAAGATGAATGGTAATAGTGATTTTTGGTTAAATGCACACTTTTGTTTTCTAGTTCATGGAATATAGCTGTCTCTGAATGTACATGTAATACCATTAGCATCTCCAGGAGCTCTCGGGTACACCAGCAAACATGACATTCTTTCCTGCGTTCTTCTCTTCTGAAATGGTACTAACAATGAATGAAACTGATGGAGAGACTCGGGAGCTTATTTGAAAGATTACGAAAGTAGAATCATCTTTTGAAGTAACCTTGCTTTCTTTTCTATTGAAATACTTCATTCTCCACATATACTTCTGCAGTTACCTCTGGCTCTGCATCTCTTCACTGTCGCCACACTGTCTGGCTGGACCAGCTGCTGGAAGCACTTGAACCCATTTGGCAAGTTCCAGCAGACACCGAAGATTATTCACTCCAGAGGATGCATACAGCATATGTGACCTCCAGAGTCCATGGGATTTAAGAGGCTGGGTCTGCCTCTCAGAAATATCTTGCACACACAAGGAGGATTTAACAGGAAAGCCCCCAAGGAATGCAAAGTTTTGTGTAAGGAGCAGGAACAACGGAGCAAAGAGGCTGGCAGATTTTCTGCATCTTCTGAAATTGAGAAAACACACTTAGGATACAGGTGGTGAATAAATGAAATGCTCCCTAGAGAGAGAACTCCTGCAGGTTCCTTGAAACTAAATCAAGGCAGATTTATCTCATTAATTCTTATTATGGGCTGGTTACAGACAGTGTGATTGAGCAGGAAAATGTTAATGATTACAATGGCTGACTGTGCACTAAACATAATTTAAAGTTGATGCTGCTTAGAGAACTGGTTCATGCACTTAAAACCAACATTAAAGTTCTTACATTTTTAAATCAGTTGCTAATTCCTTCTCATAACCCAAAGTTTTTTTACATCTTAACAGAATAACTCTAATCAAAAGGATACTGCTTTCTCTTGATGATAGATATTAAGGAAAGTATTACTTATCTACTAACTTGAATTTGTGTCATTATTTCTGCTTGCATAATATGGATGTTCTTTTAGTAATTTGTATCCATCAGCTCCTTTACTTATTTTTTTTTTGTGAAGTCTTTTCAACCTACTGGCCATTTGCAACCAGCTGTGGCAGCAGAATAATCTTGTTCCTAAAAGTTTTGTGAAAATAGATATTGTCTACCCTTTGACAGATACCAGGCTTATATGCACTGCCTGATCAAGCAGCCAGGCACTCCTTGGACAGGCAGGAGTGGGCACCAGTATTTTTTGAGTTCAGCAATAAAGCAAGAGGAGGAATCTGAAGTGTCATGAAGGACACAGAGAAAATGGAAAGGAGAGGAAGTAAATGGAAAGGGTGTGTGCTAGGACTTTAGACAGATATACACAAATAAAAGACTTTGTTCCATTATATCCACAGTAAGTAGAACTGCTTGGTTTTCTCTGGATAGGATAGAGTATTGCAAATTAATTTCAAAATGTAAAATAGCATATATAAGAAAAGAGTTTCTGAATATCTACAACACATGCACAACTCATCTTCCCAGTTATTGTTCTTTTCCTCTGTTGCCTCTTACAATGCCATTTTCAGTAGAGGTTAATTACTCTGAATTAGCATTTCCTAAAGTAGAGCATAGTGTGGTATAAGTACATAATATCTAGCAGCAAATAAGGCCAAAAAGAATTTGAATTCAGGGACTTATTGATCACGCAGCAAAATTAAATTAGGAAACACAAAGACACTTTATAGAAGTCTCTAGCAATTTCAAAGATAATGCTTTGTGCAACTACTATCAGCTTTCAAAATAAACATCATCATGATAATAACAAATATTTATCCAGAATTTCATCAGGTAAATTCAGGAAACTCAACTCTACCTGTTTGGGTTCGACAATGGTTGGTGCACCACGGCACCAAGATCTTCTCATCTCTTGAACATAGAGCACGAAGAACAGCAATGGCCATCAGCTCCCAAAGGCTTCTTCCTTGTGCAGCTGACAGGAGTTCAGAAGTAGAACTAGAGCTCCATGGTCACAGCTGGATTCAGGGATTTTCTCTTGCTCCCAACCCCTTCCACTCAAGGACAGGATCTGAAGACAAGTTTCAGGCTCCTTTATCTTTTTTCAAGCGAGAAATGATGGTAGCTAGACCCAGGCCCACTGGAGCACTGCACATTCTGTGCTCTAAATAACTCCTTTGAAACAGCTGTTGTCTTCAGTACAGAGTTAAGGCTGTGAACCAACTCCTTTTTGGTATAGTAATATGAATCAAACTGTATTAATGAATTAACTCATGTTGGAGAGTTGTGGGATACATATCATTGTGATTGTTTCTTTTTCTCAGGATATACAACTGGTTAACTTTTTAATTGCATGTCTGCATTATTTTTGGAAATTTTTTTTGTTCTGTCAGCCACATTCTCTTGGTCTACCAGCAGAGTGTGCTGACTCACAAGAGCAGCATTTTTCAAGTAAAGGTTAGGCTGAGAGGAGATTTGAAATAGAAAATGAATAAAGCTAGTAAAAGGGATAGAAAAAGCTTCTCTTTAGGGTCAATTTTTTACCTCTGATGGCCTTATATTATCTTTTTTTTAGTCACCCAAACTGACTGGGTGATGACAGAACTCAGAATAAATACCCTAACTTTTAAATTTATGTTTGAATTTCAGCATAAATGGAAAATAAATAAGCTTTGGATGGAATGAAACTCACTCCAAATGTTTCTGAGGTTTTCTTTCCTCAAAGTGTTTTGTTCCAAAGGTTCTAAATTTTTCTCCATAACTGTTCAGAAATCCTCTGCTTGTTTGGAAATGCTTTATTCCATGATGTTATGATGTATGACTACAGTGTAATTACAAACCATTAATCACTTTGTTATTTAATACTAACTGTTACTTCCTGCTTTCAGATGACCACCTTAGACTAAATGTCACTGAAGGCAGATCCCCCAGGACTCCTTGTGGAAGGAGAGAGCTGTAGAGTGCAGCTGGCCTTTCTGTGTGCATGTGACATTTGGGAGTCTGGGCAGAAGCTGGTTAGGGACATGCTGCCACCTCAGTGATAAATCTTTAGTTAGAAATGTAACACATTGACCAGCCAGTTCTGAACTGGATGCAGGGACAATCTCTGGTTGCAAAAGCAGCTGGATAGAAATCATAACTCCCTACACTTAAAACTAAGGGTTTTTTCCTGCTTTATGGTGGTCTCTGTGGCACAGTTCAAAAATTTCAAGTGTTTTCTGAATTTGAGGTTTACTAAATGTGCATATGTGCTTGTGCTGTTTTCCGGAACGAAATAAAATGAGAAAATTTTATCTCAAATCTTTCTACCTGACTATGTCTGGAATCTTCCTGGTCCTGAATTATAAGGTGTGGGCTGTCTTCTCCAGCTAAGAAGCTTCAAGCTTAAACACCAAATCTTTCTCCTCTGCTGCTTCTAGGCAACAGCTTACTCCTAAGAAAATCCAGTGGAGTTGTAGCCCACAAGATGCACACCCACATGAATAGGAGAGGTTGCTTGAGGGTTTTCAAAATACAGAAAAGAAAGCTAAGTGACTTGAGAATGAGTTTGAATTGCATAATTTTTCAACTTATTGACACTTCAAGTAATTTTCTATTCCTAAACTTCTGAACGCTGACTGTGAATAATGTGTTTCAGAATACTATCTCAAGACAAATTTATAAACTCTTAGATATCTGCTGATTTAGTTGAAGTGTCAAAGATGCCTTATGCTCTGATCTTTGTACAAATGATCTTCTTTAGACCTTAGGTTGTCACCAGAAAAGCAGTCCCAGATACTTGTACTTGACATCTGCGGACATGGGCCAAGACTTGTTCCATCAGACTGAGGGAGAGTGGCACCCCATCCGCTTCTATCATCATAGAACCACAGAATCATGAAATCTCCTGAGTTAGAAGGGAGCCACAATGATCATCGAGGTCCAGCTGCAGGCTGAGTTATTGTAAGTCACATTCACACTGTGTCTTGTACAGGGGACAGAAGTTAGGGTTTACCTTCTAAAAAAGCTTGCATTTAAGCTGAAGAGCCTTAAATTGAGGCCCTTTGCCTGACCAAAGATTCACCCTGGAACAGACACTGAGTCAATACAGCTTGTGTTTAGGTATTTTATACAGAATGACTACAGTAATGTAAGAATGGTCAACTTTATTCTACCTGAAGATTGTTTCTGCCTCATTCTGGGCTGATTTTGCTATGATTTTCCAGATCCTCTACTAAACACTGGAAACAAGTCAGATTGGGTGGGGCTCAGGGCAACCTGGCCTAGCCTAAAGTGCCCCTGCTCATTGCAGAGGGTTTGGACTAGGTGACCTCTAAAGGGCCCTTCCAATCCAAACTATTCTATGATTCTATTCTAACACATTTTCCCTCAGGCAATATTAATTCCTGAGTGTCACTAGAACACTTCAGAAGTTTTAAAAATGCTATGGAAGCACACAGAAGTAAATTAGTAACCAGATGTTCCCTCAAAGTTTGCAAAGTGTGAAATGCTAAGGAATGCCAAGAAGGAATTTCTCACTAGTTGCAATCTTTACTGGTGATATAATAAGAAAATTAATAGTTTAGCCTGTGGCCCTCTAATTCAGGAATCAGCTGGAGAGCAGGAAAATTACTACAACACAGGTGGTCTCCACCCTTACTTATATAACAGATGTATTAATTGATACATAAGTAACTGCTTGAATTTCTGTGTTTGAAAGTTAATACCCGACAAAAAGACAGCTGAGGGCCATATGCAAAATAAGAAATTCACACAGAACACATGGTCTGGATGTGCTCCAAACTTACCTTGGGACATCTAAAGCTTGGGTGGACTGGAATCTCCTTTAGAGATGCATCTTTCTCTCTGTCAGTTACAGAGGTGGAAGTGTTATATGTAAGTATCCTGAATAAACACACAGAGTTGTGAGGGCTGAATCAAGGCAGAGGTAGTCTTTCTTTTTGCTATGTAAAGGATTCACTGGCACTACTGCATGGGGCTTGGCTGGAGAATTTAATCATAACTCAATCTCAAACCAAGAAAACTCAGAACTTTTTGTGTTCATACATGTTTGCATAATTTTTTTCTACCTTTCAAGTTAAATGCAAAACCAATTCTGTTAATTACTCTCATGATGAAGAATTTTTCTTGTAATTCACAACAAAGAAGAATAGAATGATAGAACAGTAGAATCTAAAATCTTAAAATAAATTAAACTTTTTCAGCATGGATGTTTGTTTGTTGCTATGTGTTTTCAAATGGGTGCAGCTGTGTAGTTTATGTGTTGAACCAGATGCACAAGTTGTAAGATCCTGACTCACACTGTATCGATCTTTTTTATTTTTCTGCTTTGCTATCTGCAATTGGAACCTTCATTTCCCTCAGCAAAGATATTGATTGGTTCAAGGTATGCCTAAACTTCTGAGGAGGAAGCCATGAACAAAAATCAACTACATTTCCTTAGAAAAACACTAAAGAAAGCCATCAGGCTACTGCTGCTGTAACACAATATCCTTATGGAGGCCAGGTCAAAACACAGATCAGTCTTTCCATCCAGGTTGTTGGGTGTAAAACCTCCCTTTGAAAAACACTCAATTTTTGGATCTGGGAACATGTTAAAACCTATTTTATTGCTGAGGTGACTAAGAATGTATTTGTATTCACCAACTGTTTTGCAATTGTTCTCTTCCTTTTTTGTTTTTGTATTGCCTTTTATTTTTATTTTAGATGAGTACAAATATCACACAGTAAAACCATCACTTCTGACAATAAGCTGCACACTATTCGTGTCACACTATGCTGTTTTTACGTGATTAGATGAAAAGAGACATAGTTAGCCAGACCTTACTTTTAGGCATGTTTTCTGGTAGGCTAGGGTGGAAAATATCCCATTACATGGCCTGAATCAGAAGACTTCAGGTGATGCACATAGTGATCTCATGGCATCTTTCTTGTCCATATCTCAACATATAAGCAATGTCTGTTGAGCAGTTCAAAAAAAGAGAAGGCATTCATTGACGACTTTCCTTTACCTTCATTCATAGCATTCTAGTTTTGTTTTGTTTGTCATAGTTCTTTAGATCTGCTTGGTATTCAAGCTCAGATTACTTAAAGAAAAACCTGTATTAACAACAATAATGTTTAAAATATTTGCTTAGCTAGAGTCATGGACTATGAAATGATTGATGAGCCATCTTATCTTTTCAGATCAAATAATAATAGAATAAAGAATGTGTTCAAAAAACAAAGCTTTCCTATAGTCAGCCTATAAGTGAGACAAATAGAAATACAAGTAGAAACTGAAAAGAATTCAATCCATCCACCAAATTTTGAATTATATCCTAGGGGAGGAATCGGTCGAGTCACAGTTCAGCTGGAGAGCTGGGAAAGAAATGTTAATTGTTAGAAATATATATTTGATTATTCTCAGTCTATCTCCTTCCTCCCAAAGAAAAATTTTTTGCAAAATTTTCAGTAGGCCTGTCCATTCTATCCACAGGGAGGAGACCAGTTGAGTTCCTCTGGGCAGTCCCTTCCATTTTTTTCTTCTCTCTCTGCTGGTTCAAATATATTGTTTTGTTCAATTTTCCCCTTTGCTTTCCTAAAAGAATTTTGCTTGCCTCTTCTTTTGCCCCAGGTGTCACTTTCTTTTTGACTTAGTGTTGTTGTGCCCAAGACCATTCATATCTCATCTATTTCAATTTTTTTTATGTGTTCATCAAAATTTCTTCCATTTATGCAGCACTTTTATGAGACAGATTCTCATAAGATTTCTCCAAGCCCACTCTGAATCTTTGAAAGCATTGAAAGTGCGATATGAAAAATGGTCAGCACTTTTGAAAGAACAAGTGAAATATTACCAGCATTCTGACTCTTCTAATTTGGGTGGCTGAAAGATTTGCCAGATTCACACAATGTCCTTTGGCAGAAATCCCAAAGAATAGCATCCCAGTCTGAAGTCCTGTGGTTTTTGAAGGGAAGAATCAGTGAAAAAAATAATAGGAATGTTGACATCAGTGATATAAACTTACAGCAGTAATGTGCACATGCTGAACACTGGAAATGCCAGCCCTTGACTTCTAGAATCAGAGATTGCTAACAATGCACTGAGGCAAAGTTATGCTTGGCTCTTTTTCCAAAGCAAAGACAGAATTGGGAGCACTCCTCTGGGAAAGTTCATCTGTGAGGCTTCCACAGTATTTTTAAGGAGTGAGTAGCTTATCTTTTACAAGTAACAGATTCTCTCAAGTAGCAGAGTTAAAAAAAAAAATATTCTCCCAGGTGAAATAGTCTGACATCCCAGCCACATTTTCCCTGTACCACTTCAGTCAGGAAAAAGGCTCCTCACTCAACTTTTGTTCACTGTAGTGGCCAAATCAAAGTCCAGTTTCTCTACAAAAATTGAAACTTCACACAAGCTAAAAATACATTAATGGTTTGGCCAGTAATAAGTTGGCTTTTATATATATACATACATATATATATATAGTGTTGTCCCCAAAATGCTTATTCTATGGAGTTTCTGATAGTGGCAAGTTGTATTATTAGAATATATAAATTTTTATTTAAAAAAAAAAAGTCTCAATAGTATTTGTTATCCTATATAGAAGCAATTTTTCCCAGAGAAAAATAATTTATTTGGACACAAGGCTGAATTCCAGTGGAGGGAGAGAGAGGACAGTCCTGGGAAATAAGAGGTATATCCTCAAATGAATCATTAGAGCATTAAGTACAAAATAAAAATGATGTCTCATATTGATGAATGCTCTTGTGGTTTTATAGGCAATCACTTATCCTAACCTTCACTAGTTCTCTTTTTTTTGAGTTCAAAATGGGGCTAAAACCTTTTCTGTCTCAATTTCTCTGCTCAGGAAGCAGGAAAAGCATAAGACAAAGTGCAGGCTGCTGCTCTGGGATGTGGTCCTGCCAGGGTTCAGCTTAGCTGAGGAATCAAACAGCCCATGTGTGCAGACTTCTGGTTGACTTTCATTGACAGGTAAGTATTAATTCTTTCAGGAGAAAACATTCCAAGCATCATGTGTGCTGTAGCCTGGTAATATAAATGGGCTCTTTCCTCACTTGTTCTTTCTGCTCTTCTAGGAAGTGGCAAACTCCTAAAAAATTGAGGGTGAGAACTGCAGCACTGGTGAGTCAGAGTCAGTGACAAACAAGGCAGCCATACAACTGATAATTTGTGCCCTGCCGTTGTACCTGTGCTGGTTTTGGCAGGTATACAATTAATTTTATCTACCATAGCTAGTGTGTGGCTGTTCAGCATTTGTGCTGGAAACAGTGTTGATAACCCAGCAATGTTTTATCTATTGCTGAGCAGCGCTTGCACAGCGTCAAGGTCTGTTCTGCTTCTCACACTGCCACACCAGCAAGTGGGAGCAGGGGGAGCTGGGGGAGAGCACAGCCAGGACAGCTGACCCAAATTGACCCAAGAGATATCCTGGACCATATGGCATTGTTCTCAACATGTGAAGCTGTGGAAGAAGGAGGGGAATGTTTGGAGTGCTAGCATTTGTGTTCTATAAGTCACCCTTATGTATGCTGGAGCCCTGATGTTGTGGACATAGCTGATCCTCTGCCTGACCATGGAAAGTAGTGAATTAATTCTTTTTATTGCTTTGTTTGCATGCACAGATTTTGCTTCACCTATTAAAATGTCTTTATCCCAAACAGGAGATTTCCTCACTTTAATCTTCTGATCCTGTACCCCATGCGACCTGGGAAGGAGTGAGCCAGCAGCACTGTGGGGCTGAGATGCCAACTGGGCTTAAACCATGACAGTCTCTCAGAGCCATTAGAGAAGTGATGGTCCAGTTTTTCTGCATGTCAATACCAAATGACAATCCCTTGGTATGAAGAGTTTACAAACAAAATAAAGATAGAATAAATTTTATTATTTTCTCTGCTTTGCCAGAAAGAAGTATATTTCCTGAGAATGGCACACAGATTGTTTGTAGCCTGTGCTGTAATCAGCTAAATCTGCACCTCTTCATCTTCCAGCAGATGAAAACTACATCCTTGTCCCAGTGGCAGGTGCCGGTTGTGTCACCAAAATATGGGAGAAAAAGAAGCTTTGTCAGATGAAATCACAAGAACTTAGATTTTTCTAGATTGGGTGTCTGAACTAAGGTACCACTGCTGCAAATAATTCAGAAATGCATCCACAGATTTATCACATATTTGAGAAACAGATGAGGGTAATATTTTTCTTTATACTTATCCCTGTTACATAATCACTTCCAGCTTTGACTGTTCCTAGCAGATTTCTTTCCAGTATTCTGTCAAGTAGCCAAAACCCATAATTATTTATCAATAAATGGCAACATTTTCTGCACTGTATATTTTCCTGTTTAATGACTCCCTGAATCCACATGCTTCATTCAGTTACATAAGCTCTTTCATGTCTTCACGAAACAATTTCTGCATTACTCTCCTTGCTTTCTTGAAAATCTCCTTATTTTGCAGTAATTATCAAGACTAAATCATGGCAGCTTGTTTGGGGAGTTTATATATTTATTTGTTTATTTTCCTCATTAATGATCATATATGACAACAAATTGCCAATTTATTGTAGTTGAAATAGGATTACATAAATATTTCTGCCTCCTCCCTGGAAACTTTATTCCAGTTACTTTGCAATAATAAAGTCTCCTGATAGGAAGATGGCAGAAATACTGAAAGTTATTAGCAGTGGAAAGACATGACCTTCAGATGGCACGTACAGACATTTCACAGTATTTTTCCAAATAAAAATACTGAACATTGAATGGGAAACTGCAATGCTCAGATCCCTGGAAACTACTTAAGACTAATGTGACCCTTTTCAGGCCTTTTTTTTGACATGTTAAGATAATGCAAATTTAATTAATATCCTTCTTAAGGGTGGGAGTTTTATTCTCAAGATATACTTATATGCTAATTTGAATTGAACAGTACTTTTACTCACCTTTAGGAGAATCTTACTCTGTAAGCATTTCCAAGAATATCTGTAATTACTTGCTCCAAAAGCACCATCTAGAATGCATAAAGGTAAAAGGACAGAAAGATTTGAATTCTCTAAAGGTGGCTGACAGTCTTTCAGTCTTTATGATGTTTTCACGGCACTGAGTTCTCTAACCAGCTTAGACTTTATGCACAAGTTATGTCATTCATAAAGCAAAAAAACTTTAAAGTTATTTTTCCCTTATAATGTTTCTTCAAATACTATTTCTGCAACATAACAATATGAGATGATATTTTGTATGCCAAGTTTCAATCAATTGTATCAAAATCTTTTTTAACTCATTCTAAACATCAGCTCTCATGTTAATGTTCAGAAAACTTTTTTTGGGGTCAGGAACTTTGGAGTTGTGCATGCACCATTTCCTCTCTTCCATGATTCCCAAAGCCCTGGCTGAGCTCTCCCACCATTTCCAGTTGCACCTCCACCTGCTGGGAGACAGGACTTCACTGTAGACACCACTTTTAAATCAGAGTCTATCAATTCACGTGGCCTCCTGCAGCAGACAGTTGCCTTTATTGTTTCTAGCTTGGGTCTCCTTTTCTGTTGCTTCAGGCACCATGACTGTCCAATTCTTATTCCTAGAAACCCTTGTCTCAAAGTTCTCGGAAAATGCTTGTTACATCCATTTCTGTTGCCTCCACCGTTGGTGTGAGTTTTTTCTCCTGGATATAGGACCCGTTTGTCTTAGGCATGCTTGGATGGAGGATCATGCCTTGTTTTCTCCCCAAGCCCTGTCTGAATATTCATTATGTGCCTTAAGTCTGATGGATTAAATTTGGTTTTCTTACACAGTTTGTTTTTTTTAGTGCTGCCAGCAAACGCTTGATCTATAGTTGACATAATGTTCAGAATGGGCATTGAATTTGCATTAGGCAGAGCAGAAAGTGATGCTCTTTTTCCCTTAGCTGCTGTAAAACAGCAAAGAAAATAGTGTTCTTATGTCTGTATCAGGGCATAACTGTGAAAAGACTAAATATACGTATTATTGATATCATTATGTAGAACAGAATTATGGAAAACATATCAGGCCATTTTCAGCATCCAAGTCTATCTTCTGACTGGCTTTTTAGTGCTGGATAAGCAAAGCTGTAGTTGGAAGTCTAGGGAGTCTGGTAATCTTGTGGTCAACTATAAAGATACCCTTCCTGGTATTTTCCCAATCAAAAAGCTGATGAAAAAGCAGTTAGCCTCTTGTTTACCTTCACTGTAGACTATTAGTCATACAGCCATGAATTATATGGCTTCAGCACCAACTGGCAGTGTAATTTCTGAAGTGTCATTGCAGTCATGCTTTAGAGATGCTGTTCTTCCCAAAAATCTGAGAATATTTGAGCACATGAATAGGGGTGGCCAGTGTACCCTGTCCACTCTACATCACCTGGACAGTTTTGCTGTGACACCCCTACTCCCAATGTGAAGTTGTTGTGAGCCAGCTCTGGGTTTCTCAGTGCAAAACTCAAATCACCAATGCCCAGGTTGTCTGTAGAACTTAAAGCAAGGACCTCCTGGTGTGACTCAGCACAAGCTGGCCAAAGATTAAAAGTCAGCCTTTTTCCTGTAAGTTTAAAGGGCACAAGACTTCATCCTAGCAAAATATTTGGCATCTTCTTTGGTTGGGAAAGAAAATGCCAGAAAGATTCACTGTGGTAAATATCAGAGCATAGAAGCAAAATGTTGCTCCAGGCACTGGGCAATGTTCCCGTTGCTCTTTGTATGACTCAGGAGGAAGGATGTATGACAAAGGCTATATAAAGGTATTTTTATCTCTTGTGATTGGTGGATAGTGGTGGCACATTGGTCTCTGGGATAATTTAGAACACTTTGACAGGAATATTTTAAAAAGCTAAGCCTTACCTGCTGTATTCAGCTGTTTCTTTCTGTATAATGATGCATGAAACTTTATTGATTATTCCATACCTCAGGTGAAATAAAACACCCTCAGGAAGTACTTTAAATTTAGATATAAAGGACTGACTAGTGCTGTCTTTATGGAAAACACATAAAGACAGAGGAGCAACATTAGGGAAAAAAACCTCAAAGAACAAAACCAGGTACCAAAGAAGAAAAGGATTTGTGGAAACACTACTGGGCATATTTGAAACAGTTGCCAGGAGGCAATTAGCATGGTTGTTATTGAAGCAAGCAGATAGGCTTGACACAGAGTAATAATACTTCTGAATATGATCTGAAAAAAAAAAATGAGATATTCTAAGTTTCCCATTTTAGTATTACTTTATTTTTTGCTCTTGAAGATTTCTGAGTTTTTCAGAATTTTATCTAGCTTACTTGAATGCATGAATTACCCTAAGTTTGAAATTAAATGATCAAATGAAACAAAGGGAGCAAGTACATATTTTAGCTATCAAATATTCACTTTTATTTAGAATTCACATTTTTACAGCTATTTTTTTCTATGAGACATAAGACTCCCCTGAAGAATTCCAATTTCTGTTACTCATGAACTTATCAAAAAATCCTTGACTTCAAAGGTGCTGTTATTTACTTATTTTTTAGAGAAAAAATACCTTTATTTTCTCTCAGTATAACCACAGCATATTAATTACTATTTTACATAGAGCTTTTATAGTGTATGACAAGACTTAAACTAAAGGAATATTACTGTGGTCTTATTAGTATCTACATGAAACTGATATGACTTTTAAAGTTGTACTGTCCAAATAATTTTCGAAGTATTGTGACCTCTTTTCCAGTCTTCATTCCAATATGTTGCTTGATGACTTGAATTACATGAAAGTGGAAAAAAATCTTTTGGGGAAAAAAAAAATAGATTATGTATATCACATGAGTCCTCTGAAGAAATAATACTCATTGACATACCATGTACAGAAATCTGATAAAATATCATCATCCAGAAAGCAATATGACTATTTATGTAATACACTGGTGATTAGCACAGTGCCTATCTTGAATTTGTGAGCTGGGACTTGATTTTAAATGTCATGAGCTATGCTCTCCAAAAGCATCAGTCTTCACAGCACAGGCAGTAAAAACGTTGAATCATTGATAAAAGAGTAGTACAAGATCTATTCTTCCTGCCTTTGTGAACTGTCTTTACATGATCCATTGTGACTTTCACTGAATTGCCATTAAAACTGAATACTCCATGTGGAAGCTGTTTAGTGATGTCCTGCATGTCACACATGATAATGCACCAGCAGAAGTCATTTCAATAAGGCAAGTGTTTCCATAGGTTTTGCCTTCATCCTACACACACGAAGAACTGTGTTCATTTTTGCTGCTCCTAAAGTCAGTGAATATTCTGTCATTAAATTGGGATACACATGGGGTCAAATTGGTCAGAAGTAAGTCGTAAGAAACTTTAACAATAATACTAAATATAATAATAATTCAATTCAGCACCACTTTTGGAAATTATATGCGATCAAAAGAAAACCTGTAAACCCACAGAAATTTGCCTAAACTTTCCACAGAACACTGAAGATAGAAAGGAATGTTTCACTCCCCATCATTGACCAGCATCCTCAAAAGATGGAAACCTACTCGTGTCAAGTAAGGCTCTTCCTGAACCATATTTTGATTGTCATCCTCTGTCACAGTCTCTTACCTCTTCAGAGCTCAGGTGCCTTCAGTCTTGTCTGATTCTTTTACTTGAACAGCTTCGTTACATGTAACATCTCATTCCTATTTGAATTTTTTACCAAAGTTAGAAAACATGCAATTAACAACTCTTTAGTTTACAGATTTTTAATTTTTAATTTTGACTAGTTACTGATTCCAGCTACAATTGCTTATTTTGAGCTAGAGAAAAATGTATTTGCCTTAATAACATGAAATCATATCTGGGACAAATTTTAAGAGATTTATCAATCCACTCATTTGTAGTGTCTTCATAAACTATGCATCCCAGCTGATTCTAAGATGTTCCTGGATAGTTTTACCAAGTCTGCAGAACAGGTATGTGCAAAAATAGAAATGGTTGTCTAGAGTTACCTATGGATGTTCTACATTGACTGGGGTGAGGGGAAGTGTCTGGGCAGCCTCACTTGTCGGGTGACAAAAGCACACACCGCATGTGATGGCATTAACATATGGGTGGGTAAAATTGCTGTAGCTTCCCTTCCCAGCGTGGTTTTCTCACTGACATTTCTACAAGGACAGTTTGTTGCTGAATCGTGGCAAGCTGAGCTCCTGTAGCCTTGCTGCAACAGTAACAGGAACATTACTCACCCCTGCAGAGAGACATCCCGGCTTGGCAGAGGGCACGGCACTGTCTCCTTGCCCCAGAACATCCAAAGCTGACAGATTTTAAAGCTGGTACTACCATTTCCTTTACAGGTAGCAAACAATCAGAGTGAAAAATAAGCATATTTCCTTTAGAAGCCTGATAATACCATAGGACATAGGTTTGCATTTTAAAACTGCCTGGCCTCTACTATTTTTGTTGTCCAAGAGGCACTTTTACAGAGGTGTTGAGCACAAAGAAGTCCCACTGAGTGAGTGAAGTGACTCTGGGTGACTGAAGTAGAATATGGTTGTGCCAACATTATTCTTATATCTGCCTTGGCAGACTGACTCAGCAGTGCTGGATTAACAATTGGACCCACTGTCTTTCAAAGGTATTTCCCAACCTAAATGATTCCATGATTCTATGATTAATGAGCAGGATGAAGCAGCCTAATTTTTCTAGGAGTAAAGACAGAAAACTCTTTCTAAAGAAGTTTCTTAACAATTCGTGAGAGTCTGACTGTTGTGTATATATATATATACACACAACACTCACATTAAAATACTGTAATAAAAAAAACCAGTAAGGTTGTGTGTGAAGCAGTAAATTTCAGCATTAAAAAAAAAAATATATTAATGTGTTAAAACATTCATCCCCCCCAGGCTGAAAGAGTAAAAGCTTGATGAAGATGTTAGTGCTCTGATTTTTGATCTGCCCTTGGTAAACAAACATTAGATTAGATCTAAAATCCCAGATGGTATTAGATTCTCCAGTGTGCAGACACATGTTGCACATATTGAGCTACAGTAAATTATTTTTTGAATTAGCTTTCATTTTTAAAATGAATAATATTTCATGTGTTTATCATATGTTCTGATCAGTGCAACTAAATATTGCACATGAACCATCTTACATGGGAAATACTGAAGTATGAAAGTTCAAAATGTCAAATAAAATTTTTGGTAATAATTTTCTTTGTTATTTTCATTTACATAACTATTAATCTCTTACATGTGCTCCATAATTGTATTGGTGAGGAGCTAGCCAGGCTCTTCTTCATGATGGATTTGAGACACTACTAATTTTTCAGGATAAGAGTAATTTAATTCTTTATGAATTAGTGAAGACTACCTTGATATTATGAGGTGGCAAAGGAGCAAACACAATTGTAAATTAGCATACAAATTATTCTCTGATACTAAAGCCTGCAGAAATGCCTGTAGACAAGTTAACTGCAAATACTTAACTGCAGCCTAGCCATGTCTGCATTTATAATATTTCTGAAGTGAATCACTGCTCCTACCAAGGTCCATTAGGATTTTATTTAAAAAATATTTTATATTCCGAAATTGCTGTACATTAACAGCTACAATCATCCATTCAGTTAGCCATTCAGAATTTGCTAATAAGCATGTACTAAACTGTTCATTCAATTTAATAGTACCCCATTGATCTAATTCAGATGTCTTGGGAGCTGTTGCCTGCTTTATAAATGTCAAGAAATAATTGCTAATTTGATCTTTAATCTGATACTTGTTAAATTTCTTCATTATGTAACTCTTCCATTGTTTCTATTTAGAAAAATGAAAGAGAATGATAATGGGAAGGAACAGTCAATTACAATAATGAAGTGCAATGTCTTTTGCCTTCTGTCTTTCCTCTGCAATGGAATGGAAGAATGTTAGCTCAGCATACAAAAAAGCAGCAAGATTTCAGTTATTAACTCCAGGTAAATAAGAGGCACCTTGTCAAATATCTCAGATATGGTAACATAGTTTGATTTTTACAAGAATCTACCATTACAGTCATATTTTCTTTTTTTCCACCATACCATTTTTTTGTTCCTTTTCACTTTAAATTTGTACCTTATACCCACTTTAAAAATGTAATAAACATGCACAGATTGTAACTACCACAGACCACTGTTAACCTGAATAATTTTGCTGAGTAGGTGTTTAGAGCACTCGTGCACTTATAGCAGTTTGAGGTGTTGTGGTAAGTGTGAATCTTCTCTAGACTGATCTGACAAGCTAATTATCATGTAAGTCTACACTACCACGTATTCATGATTATGCCAGTGGTGAACAATAACTGGCATATATTATTGTAAACATTCTCTTGTAAATATGTTAATTTCTATTTCTGTAAACTTATTTTTATTTCTCTCACTTCATATAACTTGTTTGTAGGTATCCTCAATATGACATTCTTCAGTCACATAATTTCTTCTTCTTTGTACCGTATTTGTCCAGTCATGTGTGTGGTTCTCTTTCTTGAGTTCCTAATGTTTAAATAAATATATCTAGCATCAGAAGAACAGTTGCAAGACAAGCTCAAGATCTTGCAATGACTTTGTGTTTAAATAACCTCATGGTGTTTGCTGTCTAATAACCACAAAAGCTGTGTGTGAAGAAAACAAAACAAAATGAACAAAAAATTCCAACAAAAAAAAGAGGAGAAAAAACTATGTATTTAAAACATATTTTGGTATAAGGAACTGGAAGAAAATTGCAGGAAGCAACCAACTTCAAAATCCCACTTTTCCAATGGTGCTGCCATGGGCTTTGGGGACTCCATGACTCTCCTACAGGCTGACTTCCTAATGTCAATAAGGAGTTTATTAAGTTTATTTTTATGTTTGTTGTTAACATAAAAAAATCTCATCTAGTTTCTGTTGTATCTTTATGTACAAAGGTTCACTTGGAAGCACTAACTAAACACCTGATTGTTTAGAAAACGTTTTGTTCTATGAGAGTCTTCTGAAAATCATTTATGCTTCAGAATTTATCTGTTCGACTTTATCCTAGACTCCACAGTTAAAGAAAATCTCATAATAAATCACTTTATGAGGAAAAGAGGAGTTTTCTGAAGCATTCATTAGTAAAAGTCTTTGCTAGGCATAACAGGTTAAGAAATAAATAAGATTGTAATCACTCAGTCATTCCTCCATTTTTATGTCACTTCCAGAACTGGAAAGATTGGACATTTTTACCTAGGTTTCATCCTTTCTTCCCATCAGGCAAGTGGCAGGAGAGCACTGTGTTCTTCTCCCTGCTCCCTCAACCCATTCCTTCTCAGCAATATCCTGTAGCTCCAAAGCATGGAGCCAAAAAGCCCACACCAAATAACCAGTGGGATTCCTGATGATGGTAAGGATAAACTTATCAACAAATGTTAAGAAAATCCTGAAAGGAATAATTTTCCCATGAAATGAATGGCTTTCTGATTTTTTTTTCCACTTTTTTTTTCTAAGGTAGCTGTGCAGTTTTACTGCCCCCAGTGCACTGAATAGACTGTATAAAAGGAGAGATAAATGATCCCTTGTCCTCATTAGCCTATGTGGGGATGTATCTTGAGAATAGACCCTGCACAGCGAGACCTCAGATCCTCTTCTACTCTGGAGTTCCCTCATCCCCATCAGCTCCCAAGTCAGTGAGTGAGGTGGGCTGTGACACGGACTTTTGACAGTTCTCCCACGAGGTCTCAAAACTTTGATGTGGGTTTTCTCTCCTTGCTGATGCTCTTGAGCACCTAGCACTGCACAGCTGTGGGAGGAGCTCCTCACCAGCCCAGTCTGCGCTCGGTGAGGATGCAGCAGCAGCAAGTGCCCTGCTCCTTCCTTAGCTTCTTTCTGTTTTCCTGTTGCTTCAAGAGTGCCAGACAGTCTAATAAATAATTGTCTAATAAATACCACAAGTGTTTGAAATGTTTGAAGATATTACATATGAAAGGGACCATAACATATGGTCTTTCTGAATAGGGGAGAATTAAATCACTTCATTCATAGTTGGAACAAAGCTTTACAGTAATATAATCATTTGCTCTTCTCTTTATGGTCTTCATGAACCCTTTCTTTTCATATTCAATGCATTGTAAAATGTAAAACCTATTTACACATAAATTACACTACTGACAGTATTCAAACCAAACACCCCACCATTATTGTTACCAAGAGACTGAATAGATTTGAATTTGATCATTTAAGATGGCTCTGCTGGAATTTAATATTATAAAACTAATTTTTAATGACATTAAAAGAAGAATAATATTTATGCAAATGAATGAAAAATTCTGTTTTGGATATGAACCGGAATTATTACAGTAAATTAAAAGTCAGATGAAACAGTCAGTTCAAATTGCATTTGCCTACATAAAATGAAGTAACTACTCAAACACTAACAAATTGCTTCATTCAGTATGGTTATGATTTATCATTTTCTGGTCTTATCATTGTCTAAATGTTATATTATGTTTGTCTGGTCTCTTTGTCTCCTAGACCAGAGACCAGACAACCATATCACTGAAAGGAGGCAGGTAATTTCTGCTTGATTAGTGATTATATGTCCACGGCAAAACGCCAAGAGACAAATACTTTGATTTTTCTTCAAGCAAGCTTTCAGAAATTTTAACAGGCTGTTGCCAGAGGAAGTGTCATACTGTGGTTACACACAGACACACGCAGTGAAAGCCTGCTTAGATGAGGCAACTTTCCACAAGCGCCACTGGCCTTTGATCATGGAACTCCCAGGAAAGTATTTTTATATTTTTAGTATTCAATCACTAAGAAGGAAAGGATTTCAGCAAAGCATTTTATTTCATTGATCGCCAAGCAAAAATGGTCAATAAACTTATTATTTTTGTAAACACTGAACTTGGTATCTTCTGTAGAAGATTTAATGCACACAATGAAACCTTTTGTAAGTAATCAATATCTTATGGGAAGCCAAAACTCTAGGAATAGTTTTCAATTTATTTCAATCTCTGCTGCACTATTCAATTTTATGTCATTAATTTGGTTTGGAATTGGTGAAATAAGATGCTTCAAGAGCTTCTGGAAATCAATCATGACCTTAGTCCTTACTCTCTCTGTTCAAACTGGCAGTATGTCAGGCAGCAGGACTATTTCATCTCCAAAGGACCAAATGCCAGTTTGTACTGTGCATGGCCAGAGGCAGTAAGATCGCAACCACTCTTAAGCTTTACAAAGCAAATGAGCTTTAAGAGTCAATTGACAGAAAATTGGATAAACTGCTCAGGAAAAATAAACCTGAGGACTTTATTAATATGATATAACATAATGGTTTTCTATATTTAAAAGCCTCTTTATTTTTAATAGTTCATTTCATTAGCATGATGAATTTATTGGATCCATGAACAGTCTTGGAGTAAAAGCACTCCAAGTCTTTAAAAGCTCACTAGAGAACAATTAAAGCTCTCTTCACAAAACCCTACTTACTTTTGATAGAGAAATCTTTTACAGAAAAAGTGCCATGAGATGACCTTTCATCTATTCCTCTCTTTCCTCCTCTGTTTTGGTATTGATTCATGATTTGTAGACAGAAAAGACAGGAAAAGGAATACGGGAACCTGTGTTTAGGTAAACCTATGGGGAATGCTTGGGGAAGGGCAGAAGAGATACATTCATCATGACTTGTGTTTATTGGAGGTTAGGGTTTCAGTTTGCAATGTTCTAACCTTTCATTCCCTCATTCTTTTCCTCGTATGAGCATCAAGGCTTTGCAGCATGCTCAGCCTCCGTCTCTTCTCTGTGCCCTACTTTTATTTCACTCCTCTTTCACCTCCAGGATTTTAGCAAGACCTTCTGCCAAGGTCCAAGGTGTGTTGACAAAGTATGGGGTAGGCCATGGCATGCTGTCACAGGGGTGGTTCTCTTGCAATCCCTGTAGTGTGCCCATGGTGATCTCCACTCACCTTTCATTTCCCAAATGCCTGTTTGCTTGGACTGTAGGAGCAAAGTGGAAGCTGGCTTAGCTCAATTTTCTCTGCAGATCAAACAGTCTTGGGAGAGTTTTCATGACATAACAGCAAGCATTAAATAGGAGAATTAGGCATCTCATGCAAAATACATATTTCATACAAAAAAAACTTGATTTCAAGATTAAAAGTATATAAGAATTATATGATACTTAAAAAATAATGTATTTTCTTTGCATATTTTTCAAAGCTTATCTCTGTCCTGCTGAGGTATGATGTTTTGAGGCTGGAAATATTTAAATAGCACAGCAAAAAATGTTAGAAAAGGTGTGAGAGCAATAGACAAGGTAATGATGAAAAGTCCGATAAGAGTGAAACAAGGGTAAATGATTGCCATTCTGAAACAAACACAGTTTGTAGAAACAAGTGTTGCCTCTAAAACTGGCATCCAGCCAGAGAGAACTGAGAATGAACATCCTGTCATGAACCCCCCCGAAAACTCTCAGGTCCATATCTTAGAAAGTAATTAGGTCAGGAGCTCCCATTGATTTCCAATTTATGCATCCTAAAAACCTCTGTGCTTAATTTGGTACAAGGAAACCTCAGCATGCTGAGGAGCCTGCAGGAAATGACTCTAATTAGAGTTTTGAAGAAATGTTGAAGCAATGCTGAGGTGCTGCTTTTGTGCAGCAAGCACAACAGTACATGCAAAATAATTTCATTTGCTTTGGCAAATATTTCCAGGCAATGAAAAACACCAATGCTAATACCTTCTTTAATATACCTGTGAAGTCCAAATGCAAACATTACAGTCACAGGCAAATACTGAATATGAGCAACTGTATAACAAATATAAGGGATACAATTTTCTTGAAGTTTCTTTGCAGATTTTTCACCTCATCTTTATGATATAGTTTGTGTGAGATTTCAAGTATCAATTATCGTTCTCAAAAAGTTTCAAGAATTTACATTTGGAAATGCTTTTCTGTATTAGGATTATGAAGAGAACATCAAGTGTCTGCAATGTTCATGGGTCCTCTGAATGAGCAACATGGTATCATAAAGGATACAGTCCTCCTGTAGAAATTGCTTCTGTTACAAAGAATTTGATATTGTTGTCTAAGAAGCTACTAAGATATTAAAAAAAAATCCTTCCAATGTCTTATTCTTTTTTTTTTTAAATAAACATTGGTATTTTCTTTCACAGTTTTCTGAATTTAAAAATAATAAATTATTAAAACAACATAATAAAACTCTTCAGAGTCCCTGATGTTGTCATAAGAAGGTGTGTTTTATGAAAAATTCATTTATTTACTCCAGTTTATCAATCTGTAATGGCATCTTCTATACTTTATAAACATCTGCCGTAGACCAGTGAATGTTCTGAAAGTCATTTTCATATCTTGAGAACAAAATAAAGCAAAAAGGCTCCCAAAATGGTGAATAACTTTTAGGTTCTAAAGGTATCAATTGTGGTCAATTAATACGTCTATATACATCCTTATCTGCATCTGGAGTTCCTTTTTTAATTGAAAGCTTCCGAATTTAAATCCTCAGTATTACTGACTGAAAATGTGTTAAAGGAGGAAGTAGAGTCCTGAATGTTGTTTCTTTCCCAGTATCCTGTCTAAAAGAACATTTTAGTCATCTGTTTGGCCATACGAGGAATTCAAACCACCTGGAAGGAATCAGTTTGCAGGCCTTTGGGAGGGCTTCTAGATCATATTAACCTGACACAATTAATGAAACATCTCTGAGTCACTCATACCCTTGTGTAAATTTCACTTAATTGCGGAAGATGAGACCAAGATCGCAGGTAGCAAAGTGAACTCAAAAGTCCTGTGAGGAGCACAGGTTAAGGAAGGGGGCTGTAGTGGGACACAAATAAAACACACAGGTGTGATGGAAAGCCAAATGCCCAGAGTTAACCCTCAAAGGATATGTATTTCTTCCCTTCTGGTCCACAAATTCTCTCTTGGAGGAGAGTAGCTACAGAAAGCAGATGGTATATTGGCTCTTGAATGTTTTACTGAACTCTGAGTTTGTTCTTAAATTTTATGTCTCTGATCTTCTGTTCCACATCCAAACCCCTTATCTGAAGCAATTTTCTCTCTTGGCATTTTTCATGAAGTGAGGGAAAATGTCATTTTTCAGCTGTAGTTCTCCTCCCCCAACACACAGATCTCTTTGGCCTCAGCCTCCTACATCCTCAAGGCAGGTACCTCCAAATGCTCCTTCCTGTGATACTCCTGGAAAAGCCTTCACGAGCTGAGCTCGCAGCTGGCAGTTTTGAGTGCAGCATCTCAACACCGTCCAAAGGAAAATGCTCCCGGGAGATTGCTCTCTGGCTCTATTCAAGTGTCAGCTTTGGGAGATAAATTCCATGACACAATACATGTTTTCTTAGTTTCTCAGAAAACCAGGTATCTAGAGGTCTTGAAACAGAATAAATCTAATCTTTAGTTTTAATAGTTCCCCCAGTGCATCTTGCATTTTCCACAACCAGTGTACAATATCAACTTGAGAATTTCAGAGCTTTTCCATAAATTCAGATTAAGTGTGTGTAATATCTGGGAGATACCACAACCTCTGCAGTACCTAAACCAGTGCAAATTTTAAAACTTTATTAAGCTTAAATATATTTGTTGTTGTTAAAAATGTATAAGCTTAATTAAGTTTGAGAGGTTATTTAGTTCTATTTAAATGCAGATTTCCCAATTACTTGCACCCTTAACCATGATCAATTCACTGTGGATGTCTTGAGAAAGACTTTGGTTTCACTCAAGACTTTGTAGTGAAAAATACACAGCAAAACTGCCTGCAAAACCTAGATCAAGCTAGAGTATAAGTATGAAGTGGTCAACAAACTGTCTAAAGAAAATGAACTCTTCTAGATTTTGTCAAGTTAACTCTTATCAAAAGAGGAGGAAATGACAGCAATGACAGATGGGTCAGTCCAGCTTTGATTTATATCTCATTGCATCCAAAGAACATGTAATTGGGGAAAGCACTACACTGAATAGAATACTACTCAATGGTTTTATTTTTATAATGTACTAAGTAATGTGCTTCAATAACAACATCTATAAAATTCCTCTAAGAAATGTGCCCAAAGGAAAAGCTCTTCAGTTTTGAATGGACCTAAAATTTGTCCTACAAAAATAAAGAACTAAATCCATGGAGGGAAGAACAACGTGGAAGGATATCACTTTCCTGTCAAAAGACTTAGAAAGGATCCTTTAAAGTAAGAGTGATGCAATTAGGCTGCTGATTATACTGAGAAAAGACCTGACCAAACCAGGAGTAGCTCCACCCTAAGCTCTTCCCTTTGCCCATCTAGCTGCTCTCTTACAGCCAAAAACATCCAGCAGTATTTTCACGCTTGTCCTGTCAGGGGATCCCTTCTGCCTTCATAAATACCTATTGAAACACTGTTACTGCCCTTTTAGCTTTGTTTTAAATCACTGCAACATATGTTCTGCTTGGCTTTGTTTGAATTCCTATTTCTTTATTTTGGTATATTCTGCATTTGCTGTTTAACTAGAAGTTTGGGTTTCTGCACCTCCTTTCCCATTTTACCTTTACCCAATATTGATACACCAGCTTTTGTTCCTAACCAAAATAATATCCTTAGTCAAACTATCATCTGTTATAGCCATGGCTTTTTATGAGGGGAAACCCTCTTCTTACTTCTGAAATTTTAAAATTAATTTCTAAACAAATTTCCCTCCTTTTAAAGTGTTTTGCCTGGATGCAAATGGTTTAATGACACTTTTCATACAACAATAACATTATCAAGTAATTATTTCTCAAGGCAACTGTAACATCACATCGTCAATTTGAAAAAAGTAAATTTTGCTAAATGGCATTCTTGTGAGGAGATAAGTATTTCCCCAGTTTCAAAGACAAAATAATTGAAAACTGTTATCCAAGACCATGTTGTGTCTATGGTAGATACTCAAAATCTTTTCCACTCAAGTCAATGTGCCCATGGGGTTTACACTTGAGCAGCCTGCAAAAACAAGGACAAAAATATTTAACTAAGTCCCAAAATAACTCTGAGAGGAAAAAGGGGTAATTTACATGTATGGTAATGAACACATATCTATGTTAACTTTCTACTTGGAAAAGGAGAATTTTCCAAATGCTGAAACAAGAGCACATATAATGGACTGCTTCCTTTGCTTATTGTTACACTATACTTTAGAGACTGCAATCTTTATAATAGTAAATTAACTACTCTAGTATTCCCTGGATATTATCAGTGACCTGACTTCTGATATGGCAAAATGGTCCTTGTGAACTATCAATTGTATAAGCCTGTAAAACTTACAAAATTACTGATCTCAGCTTTAAAAATCTTTGAAGAAAATTAAAAAATATCCTAAAGGCAGAGATAAAAGTCTAAGCATCTCTTTTCTTGGTTTGGTGCTCTACCTTCAGTTAAGGTGTTTACTCTTTTCTGACCTTTTCTTCACCAACCACAAAGCAAATCTCCAGTAAAGGTCTCATCTTCAGATTCTGTTATTTTTAAAAGTTCACCTGCGCTGCAAGAGCTAGCAGAGGAAGGACACCAGGAATCACATACCTAAGTCAATTCTGGTAGCACATCTTTACTGGAAACATGCTGTCATGAAACAGAAGGAGATATCAGGGTATTTTTCAGCCAAAGCAAGGAACCAGTGTTTCTTTCACTAGTTTTTCATTTACCAGGCTCCCTAGGTGCTCTGACAGGATTGTGGGATATGAAGAGAACAGACTAATGTTTTCTCTGTGTGTATGTGGGCAAAAATCCTGTCTTTTGGAATGATAAGGCCAACAGAAATTTTGCAGGATGTTGAAAAAATTCAGGATGGAGGTTGTGGAAATATGAATAAGTCCACTGCCCTTGTGTGAGTTCTCTCCTTTTAGGCAGTGACTGGTCCCTGGCTATAAATCTGTACTGCTGCACAAACAGGTTTCATTGTATATCTACATATTTTTAACCCATGAGTACATTCTAAAGCCTCTGAAATTATAAATGTCAATCTTCTTTGATGCACAGAGACCCCCACTTTAATTTGTATGTAACCTCCTACACTATCCCCAAGGCACAAGAGGAATCTGTAAGACAAGTAATTTGGTGGGGTTTTTACTACATTCAGTGATACTTCACACAAATCAATGCCATAACTGTCCCCTTTGGTAAGGACCATGACATATTGCAAATACTTAACCAAATATTCCTGTAAGGAAGTTCTTCTTGAGTTATTCATACAGAGGCGTTACTGTCACCACGGTCTTATAACTTCAGTGTGACCCAGGGTGGAAAACCTATAAAAGCAGTGCCTTGAGCTGTATTTTTACCAGCTTTAATTCTCAGTTTTAAAATGCATTTTCAAGGTCGATGAAGTGTTTTTCTACAGGACAGAGCCATGGACCTGGATGGCTCTGCCTTTGCTGGCTGGCTCTTGCTGCCCTGAGACGTTTCAGCCCTCTCTCAGACTAGTTATGAAATCGCTCCATGGAGCCTGATGTGAGCTTGTTGTAAGGAAGCTTTTGGCAATGTGCTGTTATGGCCCTGAATGAATCCCCTGCACTCAGGTCCTCAAGGCCCGAGTTCTGTTCTGTGACCTAAGGAGAGCCTTGGACCCGTGGTGGCCATTGACTCGTGGTGGCCATCTGCCCAGGGAGCCCTCAGCCTGTGTGGAGCCCTGATCTGTGCACTTAAAGGAACATATATAAATGCATGTGAAAAAAACCCAAAACAAACAAAAACTAACTGTGAGATTTAGTAGCCTTATAAAAATAACCTGTAAATATGCCTCTAAGGATCCTGCCATGGGCTAATCCTCCAGCATTCCACAGAAGAGATGTGGAATTCTTTGTTAGGTTTGTAAATTCTGCTCATCTACAGTGAATTTGGGTCATTTTACCAAGCTTCTCTTTGCTGTAGCTGCATTTTCTAAGCCTCTAATCACAAGCTGCAGTCAAAATGCTACATAAAAAAGAGATACTTCTCCAAAATTCATTTGCAAAGCACGTGAGGCTGTGCTAAAGCAAAAAGCTGTGTAAGAGTTTAGTGTTAGCTTTAAGACCTCATGCTGCTCTGCTCTTTCTGAATACTGGGGGATGGAGGATGTTCCATCCCTCGTGCTTACTTGTGCTTCTTTCAACCCTGGTAAATGCTCTGTGCAGCTTATGGGGTAATGGAAGCCACAGGTATCTCAGGTGTGAAGTTCCAGGGCACATTCCTCCCTAGCCAAACCCTTTAGGGTTCTTTTGTCTCCTCCTCAAGTATTTCCAGATTCTTGGAGACTTTGAAGTCACAGAGAAATTTCCTGTGCACTGCGAAAAATACAGAGGAGCAAGAAAAGTATCCTTCTCCCTTTTACATAAAAAGAAGGAAACAAAGTTGTAATTAACCAATTTTATTTATAAACTGGAAGGTGATATGCCAACATTGTCTACAGTCCTTGATAATCTCTTTCTTCTCTCAAACCTATGGGACTATAGCAGGACTCTGGCCATCAACTAAGACATAGATACTAAGAAAGAAAACATGGGTTCTCTTTAATAAGATTGGAAAAGGAAAAGCATAATGATTTATGATAAATTAAAATAAGTCCTAAATTGTGTTAATCCAAGTCAATAATGGAAAAATTAAAAAGAAAAAAAATACCAAAAGCAATAGAAGGGGACTATGCAGCCATATATTCTGAAATATGGTGGCTCTTGTATGCAAAGGGTGAATACTGATGGCAGACTAAGTCCTGTGATCCGAGAATCTTAGGAACATATAAACTTACAGGAAATTTTGACAGAAACCTTTCCTTTAGAGCTGTTTTATGCTCAATTTCCTTCTTCTTTTTCAGTTTGAGGCTCAATTTGTAAACATATGAAAATTTTATGCTCAATTTCCTTCTTTTTTCAGTTTGACGCTCAATTTGCTAACGTATGAAAGCCAAGTGTAGCAAAGACAAGTATAATTCTTGTATCCCTTTTTTCCTTTCCCCATCATGATATCCATGATTAATAAGCTTCAAAATGTACAAAACTCTCCCTGGATAAATGTTTTATATAGAAATAGGTTTTAAAGTTTCTGTGTGAGAAGTTGGAGAAGGTTCATGTAATGGCATATAGCTTCATTAAAAAAAAAGATAAAATGCAAATTTATTTTTTTATAAATTTTGTTTTTAATTCATCACAAGGAAAGAAAATAACCTCTTTCAGAAGTTGCTTATTTCCAATTCTAATATGTTTACTAAGAAAAATTTGGAATATGTAAGTATTTAATGGGTAAATCAGCCCTTCTTTATTTATAACTTTTAAAATGTTTTCTAACATTTTCACAAAGACAGTGGAAAATAAACTGGCATAGAAAATTGAATTAGATTAATTAGTTGAGATGAACTCAGCTACTTTATGAGTTTCAAGAGCATTTAGTGGCAGATTAAGAGAGAAACTGAAAGAGTGTAGGTTTAGATTAGCTATTAGGAATAATTTCTTTACTGTGAGGGTGGTGAGGCACTGAAACATGTTTCTCAGAGAAGTTGTGGGTGGCCCATCCCTGGAAGTGTTCAAAGGCAGGTTGGATGGGACTCGGAGCAATTTGGTCTAGAGGAAGGTGTCCCTGCCCATGGTAGGGAGGTTGGAACTGGGTGGTTTTTAAGGTCTCTCCTGACCCAGGCCATTCTACGATTCTGTTATTAGCTCAGACGTGCAGTAATCTAAAAAATTGTGTGTTTCAGATGGACTTGACCACACAGAGGTGGGTATGGTAACATGTTTCCTAGAGTAAGGCTTGCTCACACCCCGTGTCTATCCAGGCCTGAGCATGTGAATGGCCCAACACTGCTGGCAGATCCCCAGGGATTTCCTTTGGTTTCTGGAGAAGCCACTCTGAAAGCTGTGAAAGAAAGGCCAGTTTTAAGCTTGCTATGGGTATTCAGTATTTTTCCATACAACTAATAAAGAAAAGAGCAAGAAAATTGTCAGAAGTGGGAGCATATTGCTTTAAATTTGCTGTTACATTTGTTTAGGATTACAGATAAACTTCACTTTTCTGAAGGTGATGAATGACGTGGAAGAAATTTCAGCTTCCAAAACAAGCTCCCACTACCATTTTGGCTGTTAGTGTCTGGTAAATTTCTGACTCATGACCAGACCAAAATGATTTTATTTTGTCTCAGGCTGAATAATTTATCCTCCTCCCTCAGCCTCCCAAGAACTTTCAAGATAGACACATATGCACACATGAATATTCATGACTCCTTTAGGAAACATTTATGCAAATAGATATTCACTTTTTGAAAACAAGAACAAAGAGTTCTAAGTCAGAAAGTAAATTTGCATTTTGGTTTCAATAAATAGGTGCGGAATTTTTTTTTTTTTGAGTATTCAGTCAATTTGACAAACTGAGACTGAGACTTAACCCTGTTGCCTAAATCCTGTGTAGGTGGAGATTTGCATATTCTGGTTCGTGGCTTACTGGTAGATCATAGTGGAAGTAAATGTCAAATTGTGAGATCATCTTTGCATCACAGTGACTTCAGTCAAAAGGGATGAAGAGGGTTCATACAGGTAATGAGGAAATTTGGAGGGTTAACAGCTGTCCTCTAATGCACAATTGTCAGAATCCCTCAGTGTGAGAGAAACTGGCACACCAAACCAGCACAGCTATGCAGACATGCAATACATGTTCAGTGCCTCCACTAAATCTGCACCTTCCATCATTGCTAGTAACCCTGGGTATAAAGGGTAAACTCAAATTTACCAGGTATCCCACTGAGCAGAGCTCTGTCTGCTAGATATCTCTGAGGGAGCTCATTAACTCAAAGCCAATGAAATATTTGCACAGCAAATGGACTTATCATGTCTTTTATTTACAAAGAAAATTCATGGACTTACAAGAAACATGATTTCATTTAATCAGATCTTTTCATAACTTTTTTCTGACTGAAAATACTTCCCTCTCCCATGGAAAAAACCAAAACAACCTCAAAACCAAAAGAGCAACACAAAATCCCATTTTTTTTCAAATCACATTTCCTTGAATAAAAAAAAATTAAGAAAAAAGAGGTAAAAAGCTTCCTGTCATCTCCATTTTTTTGTTGTTTCCACTTTGGACTATTGAAATAAAGAGGAAGAATTTCAAAACATGAAATTGACCAAAAAACATTTATATACCTTCTAACTGAAAGAGAATTGAGAAAATGTTTAAAGTTAAGGAATTTTTGAAAATGCTTTACAGTTCACACAATCAAGTTGCTTTGCTATCACACCACGAGAACACTGAATAAAATTTTATTTTCTTTTTTATTCTGATTTAATTTTACCTTGTCCACTATTTGCACTGTTCTTCATTAGTTCTTTCAGCATATTCATATTCAGGCATAACCAGTGTTCAGAAGCTTAACCTGAAAGGTACCTCTGTAAACAGCTTTGCTAACTTGGTGATGGCTTTGCTTTACAGTGGTAAGAAAAAAGAAAACAAGTCAAAATTTTGGTAAGCAGCATGCACATGTATTATTCTGGGCTTCCTTCTGTTGACCCTAGGAAGCTATAGAATAGAGGAAATGTTTATGTTGGTCAACCATCCTTTTATTATCAGGAAATAAATGAAAAAAAATGCAGTAGTTAAATGTGGCCTTCGATCAGTAGAATGTCAATCCATGCATACACTTTAACGAATTCACTCATTAAAAATTGTTTAAAAAGTACTTATATTAAATATTCATGACAGTAGTTAATACTTAACTTTTGACTCTTCTGCTGTAAGTATCACTCTTGAGTCTAGAGTTTCCTGGAAATCTTATTAGTTTGAAGAGGGGATAAAATTAGTGTGAATACAGCAGAGCTTCTAGAAGGTGACAGAACTCAAGCAATATTTGGCAGTTAATGTCTAATAAAAGTCAGCAAAAATACAAACTGTGTTTGGAGTGGGTTGACACTGACTTAACATGAGAATTACCTCTTTTCTTTATGGCGATGAAAGGGACCATATTTTTTCCTAATTCAGTTACTTAAAAATTACTTCCACCCTTTAGGATTGATTTCATAAGCTTTGTGAAACTGGCAGTTCTCTTTACAAAATAACTAGGAGGCTTTTTTATTTCAGGGTTATGTCAGCCTTCATTTTACATCTTTGCATTTTAGCTTTTTTTTTTTAAGAAAGATAATATAATGACTGTACATCTCTGCACTGGATATAAATAATAAGAAAAAACCTTAGCAATTTCTTCAGGGGAGTTGTTTTTCAGAGTGAACAAGCATGAAATCACTAAGTTTAGGGAAGCTGAAATTCCCTAATAATATCATATAGCAGATGTAGAATTCCATATGATTCAGTCAGCATAATATGATTTTACACTATGTATTTAAATTAAATTTTGTTTTAAATAGAGACTAAGACACAGGGATGCAGCAGGTTTATTAAGATGTTCTATTCTGGAAGAGATGTGCCTTTGTATGTAAGTTTTCCAAAAGAAATTAGCAAGGCAAAAGCTCTTTTTTTTACATAAGATGCCAGGATATGCAGAGCAGGACACAGGTATATGGTCTGATTTTGAACAGGTTCATAGTAGAACCAGAAATTTTTTTCAGGAAAAACCATTCAGATATGGTTCCATAAAAACAAAGCAATATGAATAGTGAAGCCAGTAATTCTAGCTTCACTAAGCCATAAGAACACAAAAGATTGGATAATGCTAATCCAACAAATGCTGGTACTTTCCATCATAGACCTCAGACGTTTGTCCAGAAGAACTTCTCCCTCAAAATATGTGGTCTTCAAAAAAGAATATAATTAGATGTACTCTGAGCAATTCTGCATTTAATGATACTGATTTTATAACATGGTTAATATTAATCTACATCAGTCAAAGATGGAAGAAAATTAATTATTGCTCATTGCAAAGGAAATGCTATGTTTGTATCTTTTGCATTGAAATAGAAAGAGATTTGCTTCTTTGGTAAGAGCTGTACATGTTTTTAAAGCACTTGAACAAATTAACAAATCTATTTCCCTGCAGTTCATGTCTATTGTGTCTTGTAAAGTTTTAATTCATCTGATCTTTGTCATGACATTTTCTGATATGGTACTGTAAAAATTAAGGGGACGGAAGAAATTATTGTTGTTAACAATAAACCCACAGCTGTCTTTATGTAGTTTTCAGTATTTTCTCTTCAAGTGGGAGGTTGGAATACAGACATCCAGAGATTGTTTCTATGACTCACATTGCTCTTTCACTATGAAGAGAATGCAATTATTACTTTTGGATTTTTGCATTATTAAAACCTTTACTATCTAACCATTAATTATTGACTCATAAAAATGGATTTATATGCATAGGAAGCATTGGGGCTTAAGAAGTTTGTCAAAATGTGCTTTCAATAATATAACTACAGTCAGTTTCCTTTCTGATATTATTTCCTCAGATTCAAGATATATTTGAGAGAATATTTTGTCTATTTTCAGCCTTATGCTTCCATTTTAGTATTACTTGGTAAGTACTGGGATGTTCTATTAATGCTCCTCAAGGTCTTTGTTGCTAATTGCAGCCATTTCAAAAAAACCTTTACATTTTTATAATCAAGAGTGACCAATGAAGTCATAAAGCATGCTATGAAACATAAATTTAAGCAAGATAATGTTTACTAAGATATTTGTGCTTTTTTGGGGCACTATTCAGGTGTCTGGTCCAAAAATTCCTATCTCCTTAAAGTTGTCTGAGCTCAGTCAGAAAAAAGGCAAGTCCAAAACTGGGAAAACAACCTAACAGTTTTTTCTAGATGAGCAACAAGTTACATGCAGACAAGAATAATGCAGACTTCAGTTGCTCTTATACCTTAGGAATAAGAACAATCGGGTCCATTTTAATTTTTGGGAAGAAATTCTAAATCTAGGCAGTTTACAGAAGCTGCTGCTTATATCTTTTTATACCTGTGCCTTTTTGCTATTGTTTTTCCTTTGTGATCTGATGTCTGAGTGGGGTCTTTTCCAGTGAGGCTTCTGCCTGTTTCTTCTGTGCATTGTTTATGAGGTTGTTACTGGTGAGATGCATTATTGCAGACTTTTCTCCATTTTGATAACCACAATCTCCTGAGAGTGAGCAGACAAACAGTGTCCAAACATGCAGGAAGATCATAACATCACAGTAAGTATATCAGCCACTTCACATCATAAGATAATTGGCAACTTCTCCTGGTCTGTGACAGGAAAGCTAGGAAACTGTCCAAATTGCTTCAATTTAAACTATATAATGCAAATGGCTTTCATGATAGAGGTAAAGTTCTGCAAGGACAGCCGTGACCACGTGTTGCTGTGTAAGGTTCCATCTTACTTACTGTGTACTCTAAGCACGTGGCTGTGTGGAGAACAAACTGAACATGCAAATCAACAACCTGTTCACTAATCTGAAATTAGAAAGGAAGTAGGATATGAAACAGACTTAAAATATTCGACTAAAAAAGCCTGACAACTCATAGTCCAAAAATAATTGATTTATCAGACTGCAATGTTGTCTCTATGCTGAGGGAAGGTCTCCAAGAAATATACTTAGTGTAGGATCTTCCCTGTCTGTGTCAGAAAAACAACAGAAATAACCTTTCTGGTGTCTTCCTCACAGTCTCAAATTGTGCAGGCAAATTTACTTACTACACTCATTGTCCACTTTGTAGTTGGAGAAATTCTACTGCTGTTTTTTTACTCCTTTGGAACTTTCCAAGGAGTGCAGTGTCCAGAACCATTTATTGTATATAAAGATGTACATTATTTTTTTATTTAGCTAATCCATTTCCTATACTTCTGGACATACAATGAACTTTTTATACCTTCTGGGGGGAGACAAAAATATTGCAGAAACATTTGATCCTTCATATTGCATCCTGTATTTACCCAAAGGAAACACAAATGATAGGACTCCAGGAAAAATAATTTTAATTGTTTTTGCTTTTTGAAGTCTGATTAATAAGTATGTAACAGTCATGATCTTACTGATATTATTTTAGACCTCCTGCTGTCCCATTAAAAATTTCTCTTTGCAATTTGTTTCAGTACATTTATTTCATGGTGCTGGTAATGATGTTGACCAGACACCAGGATGGAGTGGGAGAATAGCTGGTCCTGCTTTGAATGGTTACAAACAAGAATACAGATTCTGTCTGCTGAGATCAGTCCCACTTCCAGGGCAAAGGTAGCTTTGTCGCACCCTTCTATTCCACATTCTTGAGCCAAATGTAATTACAGTGGACATTTCCATAGCTCCCAGAACTTAGAAAAGGCAATTACAAATAACAAAAGTTTGATTTCAATGAGCTTTGAATAAATAAGAGTCATGAAGTAAACTGACAAAAATCTCAAAGGATTCAGCTCTCACTTTGAATGTTTCCAAATTTAAATCTATTAATTAAAGTAATTAAACTTGAATTAGCCGTGCTGCAACCATGCAATTTCCAAAATGAACACAATTTAGTTATATTAGTTGGTTAAATCAGCTGCCACTCTATCTCATTGTATTAATATCAATGATGTTGGATGGTTTGATTCAAACAATAACTTGTTTATATGAAGGACAATACTTTTATTCCCTTCAGAATGATTTTCTACCAGAAAAGTTGCTAAAAGAAATTACACTTGCCACTTCTATCACACAAAATGACACAGCCCCACCAGACTTCCCTCTCCTTGAGTTTACATCCTCTGATGCTCCAAGAAAGTAACAATAACCTTTTACTGCATCTTATTTATTAACATCTAATTTTGAAAATGGTAATTACAGAGGAGTGAAAAGCATGAACAATTTTAACTGATGATTAAAAGCATTTAGATGCCAGTGGAAAAAAAAACACAATATGCCAAAGAAAATTAAGTTTATCTGGCCTTTCCACTTGTCTTACAAATCATTTACAAATTAATAACCACTGACAGTTTCTTGAAACAATGTCAATCTTCATGATGACTGGCTGTTGTTCAAAGAAAAATGAGAGTATAAAAAGGTTGTATAGGCATTTTCTATTCCAAAGCAAGTACAGGAGGGGAAGGTAATACAAAACAAAACAACACCAGATTTTAGTTTATCAACAGAACTATTATTTAGCTTATACCAGCAGAGTAATTGGGCTACATCAAAATTAAAATCAAGATAATATGTAACAGTTTACCAAATGAATTGAGAACTGATAATTATAAAATATGATGGGTCTCCTTAACAGGATCACTAAATCCTAGTCATTAAAAATTACAGTGGTTTAAAAGTTTTTACGAAATCAAATTAAATATTTCCTTCATATCCCTTTCCATACAGAGAACATTGGAGTTTTGGGAGCTGCTGTAAGTCTTGCAGTTTAGTCATGGAAAGGGCTTTTTGAAGTTTCACTGTTTTGTAAATCAAGGTGACTCTAGAGATTTTTGGGCTAGAATAAACATTACAAAGGCTGCGTACTTTTTGTCAATGCATCAAAAGCTCATCAATTACAACAGGGAGGCAAGTATTTGCATTTGATACATATTTTAGGAAAGGACTAATTATATAAGCAATACAGTAATTACCTGAGCACAGAAATATTGTTCTTTCCACTATGTTGGCTTTTATATCTAAATCTTTCTATTTCCAGCTACTTATTCCTGTCATTCAGTTTCATTCTAACATGTTATTAACATGTTTAATCAAATGTCTGAAATTATTGCGAACCATTCCCAGTATAGTGACTATTATCTCAATGAAGACCTGGAAAAGAGAGCTCATGTTGAAAAAGGAATACTTGAAAATAAATGGACCTTTCATGTACAATGCATTGTTATGCTGAACTTAATCACTACCTCAAGGGCATTACTATTTCAAATGGCCCTGTGACTGAACTGTAGCAAGTGCTAGGATTTTGAAGTTACACTATAGCTATATATTGCATATAATTGTAATAAAGACTAGAATTTCCTAACAATTCCACTCAGCATAGCATATATGAAAACATCAGTTTAGATACTGCCTACCAAAATGATGCTGTGGCTGTAATAATATCTTTATTGTAATGTAAGTTTAGTGTTGTGTAGGAACCATATTTAATGATTCTAAATCATGAAAGATTTTCTCCATTTATGACTAAATATTTTAGTGTTTGGACCTGAAAATTCCAGTTGAGTTCTAATTCTTTCACAGATCATCCAAGTCTGCTGGGTAGGATTCATCTCTGCCCAGCTTTGAGTATCTCCACCTGAGCAAGCCATCTTGGAATCCCTCTAAATAAACAGACAAACTGGTCTGGTTGGAGTAAAGAGCACAGTGCTCTTCACCCTAGAGTGCATATCCAAATTAGGTCAGATAAATCAAATTCTCATGTGTTTTCTTGTTCAGCCAGAAATACACACATTGTGACCCCCAGAAGCTGAAATCAACGAGGCTCTGAAATCTTCAATTCTACTTGTACAGAGCTTGTGTAATCCGAGTGCTCCCAGTAGGTGCTGTGCCTGTGGAAATGCTGGTCACTTGGGCAACATTTCTGTTGATATATAAGAAGTAACAAGTTCAGCTCACTAACCACTGCAATAAATAACTGAGAAAATTAAGAATCTAAAAATCTATTAATGATCAAATCTGTTGAGTAATGAACTTTGGCATTTACATAATCACTTTCCATGAGGTGTGGACGTCAAAGAACAGCAATAGGAAAAAAAATCACAGGAAAGACTCTGAATAATGAATTTTTTAAAAATTCTTTTTCTTCTTTTTTATTTTCTTTGCAGAAATTATCAGTGTGATAAAGCCCTTTCCTAAAATAGAATAAGAATTGCCTGTGGATATAATCTACCTACATCCATCCAATTCAGTAAAACTTTCTATACAGTCTCACACAGTGTTCTTCTGGAGAAGCTGGCATTCCATGGCTTGGACAGGCTCACTCTGGGTTAAAAATTGTCTGGATGTCCAGATCCAGAGGGTGGTGGTGAATGGAATTACATCCATTTGGTGGCGGATCATAGTGAGGTTCTCCATGGCCCAGTATTGGGGCCAGTCCTGTTGAATATCTTCATTGATGATCTGGACAAAGGGATTGAGAGCACCCTCAGTCAGTTTGCAGGTAACTCCAAGCTGGGTGGGAGTGTTGATCTGCTGGAGGGTAGGAAGGATCTGCAGAAGTATATGGATCCATGGGCTGAGGTTCAACAAGGCAAGGTGTTCTTGGGTCACAACAACCCCACGGAGCACTGCAGGCTGGGGCCAGAGCGTCTGGAAAGAGGCCCAGCAGAAAAGGACCTGGAGGTGCTGGCTGACAGTGGCTGAACACAAGTCTGCATCAAAAACAGTGTGGCCAATAGGACTAGGGAACTGATCACCCTCTGCAGTTGATGATGAGGCTGCACCTTGAGTCCTGTGTCCAGTTTTGGACCCTCACTTCAGAAAGGACATTGAGGTGCTGGAGCGTGTCCAGAGAATGGCAACAAAGCTGGTGAAGGGTCTGGAGAATGAGTCAGATGGGGGCATCTAGAGAGCTGGAGATGTTTGTACTGGAGGCTCAGGGAAGACCTTATCACTCTTTACACCTACCTGAAAGGAGGCTGTAGCAGGATACAGGTCAGTCTCTTTTCCCAGGCAGCTCTTGATAGGACACAAGGATTTGGACTGAAGAGAAGGTTCAGATTGGACATCAGGAAAGGTTCATCAAGTATTGAAATGGGCTCTCCAGGGAAATGGTGGTGTCACCATCTCTGGAAGAGTTCAAGAAATATCTTCATGCTATGGTTTAGTTGGCATGGTGGTGTTTGATCAAAGGTTGAACTCAAAGGTCTTGGAGATCTTTTCCAACCTTAATTATTTTATTCTATTCTAATTATAGCAAAAAGAAAAAATCATTATATGAGATGGTTGGCTTGTGTAATTCTCACACAAAGATTCTGTCAAAACTGAACCAACAAAATACTGAACTGGATGAACTATCAAAGAACACTGGTTATGGCCTCATTCTTCACAGAGAATGAGAATTTTATTGTTGTTTCCTTCTAGAGGAAAAGAAAATGCTATGTACATATGTGTCAAATAATTCAACATCAGCCTGTTTCAACATGGCCAGCACATAGTCAACCTGTACATCTACTTGGGCAAAACTTTTCTGACTTCAGAGGACCAGTATAGATCCATGGAACTGGTTCTAACAGTTGCTGATTTTCATTGGAATTATTTTTCTCAGCACAGTACTTCACAAATATCCTCAATTATTTTCATTTAACTGCTTTTGAGCCATGTCATGTACATTTTGAGCCTGTTTTCCAAGTCCTCCTTAGAACTTCGTGCCAGATGAAATCTTTACAAACCATGCTTTTCATTCCATTATACAAGCTGATTGATGAAAATATCAACCAGTTGTGACTCCAGTTGAGACCTTCATGGAGCCTCACTTGAGGCAATCTTCCAGTTCAACATCAAACTTGACTACAAACTGCTCTCTGTGCATATGTTTTTATGATTGTTTGATTCAGATCCCTTTGCTGCATTGCCAGCAGCTCCATTCAGGTCCAAGTGCATAAAAGTCTGCTACTGACACAATTCCAGCTGAGTTATTCACCCTGTAAAAAAAGACATTGTTTTGACTGTGTTTGTTTCTGACAAACACATTTAACCTTTTGATTTACCACCTCATCCTTTAAGTACTTGCAATTTGACAGTTCCATTTAATCAGATGACTAACTGGCAGACAATATTTTGCTCTCAAAGGTTTTCAAGGTGGTATCTAATTACAACAAAATGCTAACACGGGTATCACTGTCTGCATGGATTGAAACACAGAGGGCCCCCAGGTCATGCTGGAACTCGACAAACTCCTGCAGAGTAAGCTGCTCTGCAAGTGGCCCCAGTACAGACCTGCACAATAACAGAGCAATTCTGACCTCAGGGCAGCTGCTGCTGATGGGTGCTGCTGCTGTATCACACAGGTTTTTGGAAACCAGCTCAGGAATCTCCAACATGGTTGTCATGTACAGGAGGATCTGCCCCCCCGAGTCCAGCAGGAACACCAGCGCACAACCCTGGCCATGCAAGGAGTCCGTATCAAGAAGCACATGCGAATCAGAAAATGAAAAATACAAAAGAGTGTAGTGACAGAAGCCAGCCAATGCAAAAGCAGTCATAGTAGCTGCTTCTTAGACATGGTCTTTGTAAGAAGAAACAGGTTTAAAACAACTGAAAAACTGCAAAAACCTTGAAACCACTCCCAGACATTTTTCTAAAGGATGCATTCACAGTTCAGCACGCATTTCAGTACAGCATACACCTTGGAGGAAGACCAATTTGGACATAAAAGTATTCCCTTGTGGTCAACAAAATTATAGAACCTAGAGGAAACAAGGTAGGGAACTAAATTATCCCCAAAAACTTTTCAAGTCATTCAGTTTCTGTAGGTGATGGTAGTACTGATAATTGATGACGTGCCACTCCAAATGAAAATATCTGAAAAACATCCTGGTTGTCTGCTACAGCCTGGAGGTAGTCTCTCAGATGCTGTGACACATTTCCCAGCAAAGTTATTAAGGGAATTCCAAAGGACTGACACATTTTTAATGGAGAGCATCTGTCTCTGAATACAGCTAATTTCAGTATCCCTGAGAAATGTTACAAAACATCTGCCTTTTTTTCTGCTGCAGAAACAGTATCCTTGCTAATGTTGTATTCAAAGCCTTTATTTCCATAAGCTAAAACATGCTCTATATCTTGAAGAGGATTTTCTGTTTTCCATGCTGCTAAAGATCTTATATAGCTTTACAAGTGTGCAACAGGTCAGTAAAGCACTGATAGCCTAGAGCGCCCGTAGTAGATACCCAAGCTTTCCTTTTCCTAAGTTTTTCTTGTAATTCTGAATGGTATATGGGTAAAAAACCCATATTTTTATAAATTTTAGCAGACATACACATTTTAAAGATATCTGTAGAATCCATAAGTATTGATTCTGGTATCTTGCAGATCTCCCCATTACCATGCCAGCCTTGAGAATGGATCTCGTGAGAACTGTGCTGTATCATTAGGTGGCACTGTACAGCAATGCTGGCAGTTTTAAGACTTCCTCAGCTCAAAAGGGAATTTTCAATTATCTAATCTGATTTCCTACAGGCTGTAGGCTATAGAAATCCAACAAGTAGTTCATGCCTCACTTCAAAACTGTGCTTCAATGAATGTATATTTTTAGACAGGTTTTTGCCTCAAGAAAAATAAAACAAACAATACTGCCAGTCCATAATTTCCCTTTCTGATAACAAAAACCAGTTTGTGTTTCAGATCTTAATCTCTGTGATAAATAATCTGGACCTCTTAAACATTACTGAGATAAAATATCTGTTTTAATTCAGAGTAATTAAAAGGCAGCAAGCACTGCAGTAAAGTAGATCACCATTAAATTCAACATGGCATTATAATAAAGTGTCTCCCTATGGAAGCACCAGTCTCAGAAAGGAGTACTTACTTTTTATGAATGCTGATACTCTGATGCCCCTACAATTTCAGTTCCATTTAAACCACTTTTACTTTTGACTGACTTTATAATCTCCAGCTTGTCTCTTCTGCTAACAGCCTATTTTCTACTAGCTGTGTAGAAGGTTGTGGCATGTCAATTTTTTAATTTAATTCCCCCAAGTGTGACTGCACACAATTTTCACTTGTCAGAGCGGCATCAGGCAGTGACTTCGTGCTTTCCACCAAGAACTCTGAAGCTACATACAGAGGAGCAGATGAAGTTATGCTTTTAGATATTGATGTTTTATATCCACAGTTCAGGCCCTGCCTTTACATAACTGCATTACATGAGCAAGTGTGTGCCAAAATGTGCTCAGTTTTGCCATGAATTCAGATCTTTCTGTTCTTACTGCCAGTCTCCAATAAATATTTCTTGTGCAAACAGGTTAGGAGTGCTTATGGATACAGCAACAGCGGGAGATTTGAAGAGCTGGTTCCTTTGGTAGCAGATGAAAAGCCAGTGGGACACCAGGGGCTCCAGAGCTCAGTAGCAGCCAGAACAACCTCCAGCCTCAGCCCCATACGATGTCTAGACCTCAGAAGTCCTTCAGAAAATGGCTTTTGGGTGGAATGATGAACAAAAGGCATCTGATGTTATGAGACAAACAAAAATACTCTATGAGGTCCACACACAAAAAAGAGAGATTCAGTATGTATTTATAGAATAAACAAAACCTATCAGTGACGCTGGAAATTGGACTTTGTTGCAAACCACTTTTTCCTAAATTGTGATAAGCTGTAAAAACTATCCAAGTAAATAGTCAGTATTTTACAATAGACATGTTTTTTTAAAATAATGTCAAAAGCAGTTTTCAAGTAGAAAGATTAAGATATGCCATTCTGAAATGATAAAACCCGGAACATTTCCAGAGTTCTGGGCTTTTCTTTTTTTCCTTAATTAGAAATTAGTTTTTTCAAAACTGGCATGTATGAAAATATAATTATATATTGCATTTTGAAGTGGTTTGTGAAGTTTACTACCCAGTCTTAATTTTTCCCCTGAATATTTTAGAGCTTTCAGGTTGGGTTAATCAGCTTCTTTGACCTTCTCACACACAAAGTAAAGAATTATCTTTGATTTTCTATCCAGAAGATATGAAAGGGGTTCCCCCCCTGTTGATTAGCATGGGAAATCAAAACACTTTGACTTACATTTTTCATTTCTTCCTGCGTAATTTCCAGAGCCACAGTCTATTTTTGTATGAAGTCCCTGTGGATATCTACGAGCTAAACAAATACACATTCAGAGCTTGCTTATTGTCAGTAATGAAGTAAAGGTCAATCTTTATATGAAGCCAGTGCTTGTGACTGTCAGAAAGAAAGAACTGCTTGTATCATATAATATCAAAAGTAAGAGATGGCAAATAAAAAGGTGTGCTAGGAACAAACACTCTTTCTTTCACTTGAACTAAAAATGTTAAACATGTGGGAGCCAAATCAGAGTTTCTGTGTTGTCTCTCTGGTAACTAGTTCTGGAAGGGCATCCCAGCCAAGACTCTAATATCTTCTGGCTGGTTCCACTCACAAAAAGCAAGTGCAACTGGTGGACTGGAGGAAGCAGCTGTTGGCATTCCTCAAGGAATTAAGGCTGAAAGCACAGCTGGAGAAAAATCAAGTCTTGTAAAAAAGGAGCTCATCCAGAGCATCCCTGGGAGACAAAATCCTACAGGGACTCAGCACATTTATTGTTTACATTAATGACCCTGGCCTCATTAGAAATAAGGGAACAAAACTGGCTGATGACAGAAGGTGCAAGATATTGTGAATACAGATGAACTTCAAAGTATCTTTCTACAGGAACTAGATGACTCAGAGAGCAGAAATAATAGAAATTATAAATGTAACAATGTTGCCATGAATTTAAGAGTAAAAATTTTTGCTCTGAGAGAAGCTTATTAGCTGAGAACAGCAAACACAAAAAGATCAAATTACATGAGTTTATCAAAAGATAGTCAACATACATAAATACAATGTTATATGGAAAAAAGGAAACATGATAATAAGATGTGTCAAGAGAGAGGTTTCTAGTAGAGCCAGGGAAGGGAAATGATGGCACATACAATTTCAAAAGCAGAATGTGGAATGTAAAAAGAAGAACATAAAATGCAAATGTTGAAAAAATATTAACTCATAATAATGAAAAAAGGTCTGCAAGGAATAAATATAGAGACAAAATCCATTGATGTACATGAGAAGAGTTATTCCACTGAATTCAGTGGAGAATGGACAGGTCTCCAGACTCACAGATGTGGCTTCTATATGTCGCATATATCATTTTGAGAAAAATCTTCGTATAATGTGTTTTAATCAAAACCGCCTCTGTGTCCTTTAAATCCAAAGGCCGCTTAAATCACAATATTCCAATAGAAAATATAGGCTGTTTTTTTCAGTCTTTCTATTAATCTGACTAAAAAAGTTTATGAAAATGATGTCCTGGAATGCACTATGGTATTTATAATGGCTCATGTTCTTTCTTTCAGCACTTGCAATTTGTCAAGCAATAGCAAACCCTAGAAGGAAAGATCACTGATGTTCCCCCAGCATATTGACTGACCTTTATGTCTACTTTTGCTATTTATATTGGCAGGGAAGCATGCAGAACAAAAGTAGGCAGGAAAACTCCTGAGTTTCAGGAAAATCCTTCAAAAATTTGTGATTATATTGACATAACCTCTTACCTTATCTCTTCAATTTAAAATTTACTCTGTAATTTTCTATTTGTAAATATGGAAGTTGTTTGGTTGTTGCGTAGGTTTTATTTGGCTACATATTGCTTTATTGTTCAGGTAAATAGTTTCTAGGATGAAATAAATAATAATTGGGCAAGAACAGAGAACAATATATTCTTTTCAAGCGAAGATTAATGGAGCAAGCTATAAAATTTAAAGAAGTTCATAAACATTATTCCATATTGTTATGTTCTATTTGCCCTCTAGAAAGATACAAAGTAGAAAGAAAAAAACCCCAGAAAAACAGAAAGTCACAAAGTTCATTTTCCATTTATGTGAATTAATATCTATTAGTATCAATACAACTTTTAATTAATTTCTAGGTGACTGAGATTATAATAACTTTTATCTAAATAACTTATGTTTCATTGTGAAGTTTGGTCAGTGTAACTAAGTAGCAATTGTGGCTTCATTAAAGACAATGTCAGAGTGAATATCACCATAAATTTCCCTTTCTCTTTTTGTTATTTCAATTTTTGTTTTTATTTTTAAGCTGATCATACTTGCTTTGAAAAATGAGCGAGGTGGTACACATCTTTTCTTACTTTCAACATCTTCCACAGCAGATCAGACTCCCTGAGCAAGCTGAGCACAGCAGTTGTGAAACTGAGCCCTCCTTGCTGCTGCTACACTTTCTGGCTTTGGATACACAGACTCTGAGGGAAAAGAGGAGATTCCAGAGTCTGGAGTCTGTAAGGGGTGAGTGCCAAAGGCAGACTGGAAAGCAAAGCAAAGGCTGACTGAATTACTTTGGCAAACATCTGGGGTAACAGGGAGTAATCTGATAGGCTATAAGGATTGGTGGGGAAAGGAGAACTGAAAGGAAATGATACCTCTTTGTATCAAGCTTTAAGAAATGTCTTAGTCTTCTCTCAATGTTTTTTAGCCTTATGTAGAAGTACTCTAGATTTAACAGAGATGGACAAAGAAAAGGCCTCTACCTGGTCACATGGAAGAGGATGTTACAGAAAGTAAGCTTTAGGCTGTAGCCCATGTGACAAAAAACCTGAGAAACTGTGAAGTAAAAGTTTTTGCACTCACAGCAAGCCAGTTTGTCTTTATTCATACAAGGTATAAACTTTGAGCCTTGAAATATTTTGGGTGGCTGTCATGGGTAGGAATAGGAGCTTCAGACAATGTTTATTAGAGAAGCCCTCCAAGTTGGATTCTAAACTCCTTCTCTGACAGGAGTCTAAGTGTGGCTGAATTCAGTATTAGACTCAAACTTTTTCAACATTTTATCTAAAGGAGTATATAAGATTTTATAGGTGAAATTTGTCCTTTATAAAACTTCATCCTTCGGTACTAAGGATGAAAAAACAGATATATTTATATGAAAAATGATTTATTATGGTAATGAATAGAGTAAAAGATCTTAGCCAGAATGACATACATAGCATAAGTGGCTATAACTAGTAGCATAGTGTGCTCTTTTTGAAGTTATATTGATGAAATTATATATAAAGTTAAGAAAACCCAATTATTAAGCACAGATTTATTCTACTCACCTGTTGTGGCCTGGCCAACGACACTCACCCATACCCACAACCATATGAAAATCTTTTTCACTCAGTCTTGAGGAGTAACCCTGAGGAGCATCCTCACTCAAGGGAAGAATCTCCACACACAGTCTCAGAAGGGGTGTGTTAGAAGACTGCACCATTAAAAGGTGGAAAGGGACTTTTGTGGTATAAAGTGATTGACTGTCAGTCATGTCCCTCTGGGCCAGCTGTGTGAGCTCAGCACTCCTATGTGAGTTATCAATGGTATCAGTTGTTTGTTCCTTTGTCAGGTACTTCACCATTTCTGCCACGTCTTCCCCTCACTGTCAGGGTGCTTAACTCTGGAATTGAATCAGCCTGGTTTCAGCATTATTCAGCACTAGAAGCAGCAAGACACCCCTTTCTCCATTCACCACTGGCTGCTTTGCAAATAGAGTGTTGTTTGAGTTGTTTTGCCCACAATCCAGGCAGACTATATTGCTACAGTGGCTTATAGTTTAACTGCTTTAATTTGCACATTTAATTCTGAAGGAGTGCCCCATTGAAAATTTATACCCCTCTAGGGCTGTCAGTTTTGTTCTTTCACCTAATGAATATACAATATTAATATAGCTAAAACGTTCTCTGTTCTTATGAGATTTCAGTAGATTATGTAAGTATTTTTGTGTATATTTGCTTTTATAAGACATTCTAAATCACTGTGTATAGATAAATAATAAACATTTATGATATTTATTACGGTATTTAAATTTTTGTTAAACGTGTATATTTGGCTTCAATTTTCTCAAGCATTCACTGTCAAAACCAGTCATGAAGCAGCTGAGATGAGTGTATACATTTTGTGCTTGTATCAGATAGCCAAGATGGTGATTTGTATATATGCTACAAGCTATTATCCTTCTATATTTTTTGGTTGTGTGTTTCCAGTATGAATGTTTATAAGTTTGAAGGCTTTGGTTTTTTGTATGTGCTCCAGCCAGACCTCATCAGCTGAGTCCCTAATATTCAGTCTAGAAGGTTATATTGCTAAAATGTTCAGAGAGAGAGCATAAGAGTAGTCAGAGCACAAGAGTGCAGTCCCTAACACATCCACCAGTGTTCTTGCAGCCCCGTCCTTTTACCTCTGCTGCTTTGATCAATGGCCAAACTTTATACTGTGCAAATGTTTAGAGGCTTAAAGCTTTCATTTTTCTTCCCTGAATTGTCTCATTTACAGCACTAGAAATTCAAAAGAATTTCAAAAGTTGCAGCACAGTTTTTCATACTCACATCTGTGTAATATACAGAAACCTGAGAATCTTGTCTCTACAGGAAAAAGTTATGAGTTCGCACATAATGAAGGTAACCCCAAAAGCTTTTGTCACCATTTGTAAATATGATCTTGATTAAAAAAAACTTACTCTTCTAAAAGTCAATGCACATTTTCACTGAAGCTGAAGAATTAGAAAGGATGGATTTTTAATTTAAATTCAAGTTCTCTCTACACATTGATTTGGCTGTGCTAATAAGATAGTTTCATTAGGATCCATGTGCTAAGACTACAGTCTCTTAGAAATTTACAATGATTTTGTATGAGACAGGCTATGAAAGAGCCTCATTTGGGTGCCAAATACCTGATTCCAGGACTGAATCTTGCATTTTTCAGCAGTCTTTTGAAGAGTATCTGCCACTTTGAAACAGGCTCTTTCCATCTTATATCTATAGATCTAAGCAGCTAGTGAAAAGCTCAATGTGTGTGAAAAACAAGTACTTGGAATAAGTCTGATTTCAAAGTATACACATTGTATTTTCATGATGTCCACTGTGTCCCCAGATTCTCTGTTAGCAGAAATAGTTTGTGATAATTAAATGAATATGTATGGTCTGGAAATTTTGTTACCTAAATTTAAAAAAAACAAACAAAAGTCTGTTTTCTGTTGTTTTCGAGATGAAACACTTAAACTTTAGCCAGCATTTTTGCCATTCTGTTTGAGGCTTCCATTCTTGCTCCAAGATCCCAGGTGAAAATGCAGAAAACTCAGCCTGGCTGCCTTGTATCTGTTTAATTCCCTGTATCTTGTCATATCATTATTTAAGGGCCAGGACATTTTCTAGCTCACTTAGCATGAGGTTTACAAGGCAGCTAGATATCACAACAGCCCTCTCTTGGGGCTGCAGCTAAGCTGCTGAGAGATCCCTTTTCATAAGACTATTAAAACAGTATAGCACTGTGATGGCAAGAAATTTCTCAAGCTATCTCCTTTACAATGTACTTTTTCAAATTTTTGTGCTGCTGTTCTGAAACTTAACATCATTCATATCAGGTATCTTGGAGAATTTATTTTATTCTTTTCCTCTGCTTAAAATGGTCTTTTTTTTTCTGTGACTGGTGTCAAAACACATCAGCATAGCCAAAAATAGGTTATTTTAAACATAGAGGGAAGGCAGAGGTATTTTTCAGGTTGACTAGTGAGCTTTTCTGGACTAAGTCCTCATTCACCTTGTACCAACACAGATATATCACAGAAATGCTTTATAATTTGAATCTTCTGTATTCTTCCAAAAATATTATTTTGCTACAGCAACCCAGTAATATGTACCAGAGGATATGACACCATTCGTGTTGACTGAACTGAATGCTGAGAAGTTCAGCTCATTCATAAATGAGAATGAAATAAAAGCAGCATACAAACATATTTGTAAGGACTGACTGAATGAGAGGGATTGGATTAGTAGAGAGAGTAAAGGATAGAAAACTTCTCAATATGTAAAAAGATGAATAAATGATTGTTCTTTAACAAAGCTATTTTACAGCATCCAACTACATTACCAGATAAATGAACCCACAGATGACCTGGTGACCAGGTCATGGCAAGGAGATGTGAAATGGAAAGTTGTTTCTTTTCTTCATGCAAACTATAATATGCTGTGCACCATGAGGGGGATGTAAGAAAAGGCAAAATTCAAGGAGAAACTAATGTTTAATGTTCATTCATTTTAGCTTAAAATTTAGAAGCGAGGGATACTAGAAAAAATAAGAGAAATTGAACAGCAGAAAGCTATGGAATACAAAGAAACTGTAATTCCACAAATGGAAAACTAAATTAAAAGTCTTCATTTTTATTCAAAATTTATCTAGCTCTACTTGTGGGAAAAGATCTGGCCACCCCTGGGACTGAAGTTCCCTGTGGGTTCAGCGTGCCCTATTGCAACCATCATATATCCTTCAACCCAGGTTCACATTTGAAAAAGTCTGTATCAGGCAGAACAGTGCCACCACTGATAATTCACCAGATTTATTCTACAGACGTGACATCTGCCATCTTGGGCACTTTTTAATTGTTGCACATCATACTGGAGTTTTTAAGGCCATTTCCCTAAGGAGTTTTTCAGTTGTTTTAACAGCATCTGCTACAAAGGCCTGCTGTTCCAACATCTTTCATATGTGGCTGGTTCTTGTTGAATATTCATTTTCTGTCTGCAGTAAAAATTTGCTTGCATGTCATCCCCTAAATAAGCTGTCAGCTTGACTACTATAAGCACTAAAGTCAACTTAGCTATGTATGTTACTCAAATATTGCATTGAACATAATGTTCCTAGTATTTAAGATGTCTCATTTAGAAGCAGATTAGGTTCCTCCACACTGTTACGCCACACAGACAATTTTTCAGTACCAATGAAGCTAAGAGAAGTGTCAATATTATCTATTAAACACACGTACTTCTAATATTTGTCTTTTTAGGAGTGACAAGCGACCACGGTTAATGCTTTGTCATTAAATACAGAGATAGGAAGGTAGTTATTTTGTCATTCAGGATAATTATTGTTACTCTCTGCTGCTCCATAGAAGCAGTCTGGCTGCACAGTCACTGCACTGTGGTGATAGCTGGTTGCACGAGGTAGGCTGGAATCATGAAAGCAGTAAGGCTTTTGATAATGCAAATGGGAACTGCACTCAGCTGTTTTGAAAGTGAAATGAATTACAGCTGTGAGAATTTTTGCTGAAGATGACAAATCTGTAATTAAATTTTTGTTATAGAAATGGATACGATTCATTGACATTTCAAAGAACCACAAAAAAGTTTAAGGTGAAAGATACCTTTAAATATTGTCTAGTCCAATACCCTTGCTGGTATATGCTGTCCCTATGCTGGGACACCAACTACATCTATTCGATCAGAGCCTCATTCAACATGACTTTGAATGTTTTCAAGGATGAGGCATCCATCCCCTCTCTGGGACATCTGTTCCAATGTTTCACTATACTCATTGTAAAAAAAATATTTCTTTTTATCTAGTCTAACTCTACTCATGTTTAGCTTAAAATCATTATTCATTGTCCTTTCACAACAGGCTCTGCTAAATATTTGTCCACATTTCCTTACAAGCCCCCTTTAAATACCAGAAGGCTGCAATAAAGTCATCCTGCAGCCTTCCCTTTTCCAGACTGAACAACCCGAAACCTGTCAGCCTTTCCTCCTAGAAGAGGTGATCCATCCTTCTCATCATCTTTGTGACCCTCCTTTGGACTTGCTCCAACAAATCCCTGTCCTTCCTGACCCCAGAACTGAGTGCAGCACTGTGGGTGGGGTCTCACCAGAGCACAGTGGAGGAGCAGAATCACCACCCTCGACCTGCTGGCCATGTATCTTTTAATGCTGACCAGGATATGGCTGGCTTTCTGGGCTTTCAGGACACCTATATGTCCAGCTATAACTTGGCTTTTAATATAGGTTTTAATAATTGCTCTTAATAATAGCTTTTAGTTTACCTTAAAAAGGTTTTTCAGTTCTAGAATAAGTTTTGTGGTATAAGACAGATACATACACAAATAAACCAGGCAGGATGTTGAGGCTCCTCTGCCCATGACACACACTCTGGCCCAAAAAATTAATTTGAAATGGTTAGCCTCTTCCAAAGGAGCACACCAAACACTGCTGATTTAGATAGGCATGCTCCAATTCTTGCAGTTTCTGAAAGAATAGACTTGAAACTTGATGTGAAGAGGGTTTAGGTTTGTGTGGTTTAGAAGTCAATGCTTTTCATTGAAAGGATTTTTTTTATCACACAGTGTATAAGAAATTTTATATTAAATATTTTTAAGGTTTTCACAGGTTTATCCTGCCATCACATGTTCAGAAATACGTATAATTATAACTGTATAATATAATCAGAAGGTCCTTTCAGGATCTCACATTCATTTCAGGCTAGATCATGTCCTTAGGTCTTAATTTTTGTTTGAGACTATTTTTAACAAAAACATTTCCAGGAATGCTTTCTTCACAAGAGCTTTTTAACCTGCAGTTTCATTCCTTCTGGTATCTGACCTTGTGCTGTCTATCTTCTAAAAATCCCCAAACTAAGCCCTTCAGACTGATTGCCAAGCTCTGGTAATCAGAGATGTCATACGACAAATTTAATTGTGTTGCAGTATTACTAGCATGGTTTTCTGTAAGAGGGATTGTATATAGTGAAACACACAAAAGAAGCAGAATGCTAAGTAAAATGTGATAAGTATTTGATTGTTCAACACAGCTAAGAGCTAATCTACCCCAGTTGAAATTAATGGCATTGCTGCAGTGGGTGAACTGATGTGAAGGGTCTGTCCTGACCTAAATAAAGGGGAGTAAAGCCATATTGCCTGGGAGGGCCTGAGACTCTCACAGAACCTTTTCTATCTATGCTGGTGATAACACAGACCCTCTCTTATTACAATGACATGCTCTGATTTTTTTCTTTTTAGACTAAAGGAGATTAAGAAATGTGTAAATGATTGCATTAAGGGGAAAAGAGCAAAATCAGGTGGTAGAAGAACAATCGGCATCAATGGACAGCTGATACAAGGCATACAAGTGTGTTGAAAGAGCCTGGTCTTCATAATGGAAATGGCTTTTTTTAGCAAAAGCTTTGTTTTTATCTTCCACTGCATTGTCTCTTATCCTTCTTCTGCAACCATGCATCAAAGAAAACCCAGCAGTTTTAGTGCTTTTGCTGTTACTTATACCCGAAGTTTTTGCTGTTTCCAGTCCTTTTATGAAAGGATGGGTGTTCCCTTTCTGTCCTTGTGCTACAGCCACAGGCTTAACCAACAACAGAGCTCCCAACCTGAATTCATCTGCCACTTCTGGAGACCCAGCTGGTCCCACTGCTCTCTTCAAGACTGGCCACTTCACTGTGCTGACAATGGCCCCAAACAGACAGGGCAAGCTATGTGTGCAAATGGTATTCATTTTCACCTCATATCTGAACATCATAGATGTCATCCCCAAGAACAGCCTGTGATGCAGAAAGAAAGAGAAGTGAGGTTCTTATTTAGAAAGGTTTCATGAAATGATTTTTAAGGGAACACTAAATCTGATCTCATGGAGAGGTCCATACCTGTATTGACTCATGTGCAGCTATCGATCTTTCCAAAACCTGGCATTTCTCTGGGCATTCAGCAAAGGACTCCTCCTGTCAGAGGAGGCTATTATTCATTGTATCTCTCAGCACAGCATCAGCTCTTCTACAATCACATTTGCACTCATTGTTTTGGAAGAAATTAACTATTTATTCTTGAAAAGAAGAAATATGTTTGGGCATGTCCAGTGAAAATTGAAGTTTTATCATCTGTTACAGTGAAGTGAGACTGCCTTCAGGCACCAGTGACACATGACCAATAAATACACAGTGAACATGCTGATAAGACTATCTGCTATGGTCAGGTATGCAGAAGCTGAGAGAGACTACAGACCGTATTTACTTCTGTTTTATTCTCCTGTAGCAGATTCAAAGCCAGAATCTTAATATTCTGTAGTATCTTTTCTAAAATTAGATATTCTGTTGAGCTTGCTGCTCAGTTTTGATCAGAAGAGGTAGAAATCTCAATGATAATTAAGTGCATACAAAATTTATAATAGGGAGCAGACAAAAGGACATTCCGTGAATATTTGGAAATTCACTCCAACACCTTTTAGGTATTAGGGCTGTTATTTTGCTGGCCAGTCTTCTGTGACTGCAGCAGCCTCTTCCTTATGGAAAGATGCCACAAGAGCAAGGCGTAACCAAAACTTCTAACTAATGCTCCCATCAGATCTTTCATCAAGGAACAATAGCCAGGCTTCATTAGGCTTCTGGTACTTGGGAAGCTAATTTTTTCCAGACATAATTCTTCTTGATTCAGAGCTCTAGGAGCAAGAAAGGGCTCTGAATGAACTTTGGCCTAAAGACCCCACAATGGGATAAAGGGTTCCCATAGAAGCTGGCTATTGCTTTGCCTTCACTATCCCTTGTAAATCCTTTGGAAAACTTCACTATTTACTTTATCTGACATAGTTATGCTATTTATCACAGAAGTTCTCTTTTCTAATGACTGCTTTCCATTGCCCTATAGATAACTTCCCACTTTGGTAATATGGTTTCCTTATTAACCAGGTTCTACTACTTTCCATAGACTTGGAACATTTGGTAAACAAATCTTGAGAATAATGGGCCACTGTATAGTTTCTAAAGGTCTTCTATTTAAAAATATTTAAATAACTGCGAAGAGTGAAAAAGATATTTGTAAATATTTTTCCTCTTTGAGTGAAAATAAAATCTATTTATTATTATTGCATTTGTGAAAAGACAAGTTTTCCTAAATGCAGGAGAATCTCCTTGATAATGTTATAGTGGGAGAACACGGGATAACTTTTTAACATAGATACATATTTTGAGTTATTATCCTTGATTTTTCTCTTTTCTGTTATTATTTTCCCCTTCCTCCCTCCCTCCATTCCCCCATTATTTTAATATATTAATTGCTGTGATATTTATGTCATTGAGAGAACAAGGAAGCACAGACTGCCAAAAATCACAAATACGAAACTAATGACATTCTTTGCAGTTAATAGAACTTCAGTATTTCCAGAACACCTGATGTTTTAGTGTTCTCAAAATTGACTGCATTCATGGAAATAGCTGTGAGCTCTTCAGAATATCTGCAATGAATATAGAAGCTTACTGATGTTCAAAAAACTGTATAAAAACAAGGAAGAAAAATTTGATTATTATATTTGTTTTATTTTTAAATGGTTTCAGATGGTCCTAGAAATATCCTGTCATACTTTTTCTTCTTGGTTGTTTCAAAGTAAAAAAAAGTTGATTAAGGAAAAAGCCTGTCCATGGAAAGACAGATACCAGTTGCTACTATTTGGATATTCTGAGTACTTATCTTTGCATAACTAACAGAGGAGATTATAAGATACTGGCTGGGGAGACAATATACCTCTCCTTCACAGTCTGTTTTTTGAGAAGAGGAATCCCTTTTCTAGGGACACTGATTTACCTTAGTTGGACATGAAAAAATGAAATTAATACAACATAATAAGATCAATGAGCTATGGTTATTAATTGCAATCTCTGAAAAATATAAAAACCACAGAAAATAAGAACTTAAAAAAAACACCTAGAGCATTTGAATATTAACAATTTTATGGTGGTAATTGATTTTTGGTCTTTATCTCTTGTATTTACAAATGACCAGTGATCCATATTACCCTTGCAGCATAATGAATACTACTTGGTGTTATCCCACTAGGATAAAGGACTGATGGACTTCTTTGGTATCTCTTTATATAGTTATAGCTTAATTGTTCTGTCTCACCTACTGAAACATTTTTGAGTCTGTTTCTTCCTGCCATTCTGAGAACCTTAAAGGAAACAGAGGACAAATGAAAAATGAAGCTGAGAAGAGAAGCAGAACTCTTGACAACAGGAATTCCCCACAGAGAAGTCAAGGCAAAGTCTGCAGCCCTATCAGTTGCTTCACAGACTGCTTGATAGAAAAAATTACAAAACTCATTTGAAGTTTGGCTGTAGTCAGCCAACGCCAGATAACATGGAGTACAAAAATCAGCTGAAAATAAGCCCAAAATTGTGTATGCAGGTACATCTTTTACATGACATTTTAATACATTATGTCTTTGTATGAAAAATGACCTTGCTTTTTTCATTTTAATTAATAGGCAAGAAAAGTATATTTATTAAGAGTAGGGTATAACTGATTACTAGCTATGGATGTATTACACAATAATTTTAAGTCCTTTTCCCATTGATGGATAGATCTAGATTTTTCTCAATGTGTAACAAATTTTTAAATGGTATGTACAGGCAATTTAATAATTTGAGAGGCTCTTGAACCTCATTCATCCCTTATATCTATGTGCATGGCACAGTTTTTTCTCTGAAACAACCATTAACTCTAATAAACTGGAGCGTAACTATTGCCTAAATGGAATATGAAAGATTTTCTACTTTCTGTTTATGACTTAACAGATGAAAATCTGAAGTTCATCGGGTTTCTAGGATAGATTTTCTTTTAAAAATCTGAATGTTCATGCACATTTATGCTTGTTGTTCCTATGAATGCTTTATGCATGTTGTTCCTATGAATACTTCAGGAGGAGACTGATCTTAGAGCAAGACTATAATCAAATATTTTACTGTTCTGTCTAATCTGGTCTAGACTGTAACAAGAAAAAATCAAGGACTCAAGGAGAAATTAACATAGCTCCATGCTAAGGAATCAGAATGCTCTCTGTAGGTGTGATGTAAAGGGCTTCCCTAAGGATGAAAGAGGTTTTCAGAAGATAATCTGAGAATTCTATGAGACACTTTATGCATGTTTTTCATGAGCTTTTTGGGAACTGTTGTACAACTAGCCTATTTTTTTTTATAACAGAAAATTTCACTCATTCCTAAAATTTATGCACTGAAAAAAGACAAAAAAAGTGCTAGACAATGTAGACAATGAATCATCACACAGAGGCAAATATTAGTGATGACAACCTACACAAATAGCACCATGAACCTTCCATAATGAGAGGCTGATGAATGATAACATTACAGAAAAAATAAACTTGTTGATTTATTCCTTACATTAAGGTAACACTTTTGAGCTGTAAAACCATGACCCCATGGTGTTCAGCACGTAGTGAAGCACGTGCCCCCTCTGGCCCAGAATGCCTCCAATAAGGGATATCTCATAAGGGCTACAATGCTGACAATAGACATGGCTTGCATCACCCCAGGTGTCTGGTGTCTGATCTTTCATCTTTTCCTTCAGCAATCAGGCTGGAACTGTTCAGCAGCAGGTATCAGGTATCCAAAATGTTCCAAGTATTATCTATTATATAACCTTTAATCTATGTAAATTACTTGTAATAGGTATTATAGGTATGAGTAACACCTAACATCCTCACTCTATCAGTAATTTGCCATTGAGAGACAACAAAATGCATGTATAAAATATGTGTACACTCTCATGTATGTATCCTCATGTAACCCCCCTTCTGGAAGCTGCCATGCAGGGAACAGTAGAATTGTGGACTAAAATGGATATTTGAAATTGAGCTCCGAAGAGACAGTAAAAACACATAAGCTCTGATTCCATAACACTTATTAGGGAGGAAAAATCCCAAATACCCAAACACCAAAAATCAAGGAGAGGACTTTTCAAGAAGAACACTTCTCAAATTAAAAGGTAAACACTGATCCTCAAAGTCTTACCTAAGACTTGGCTCAGCTTGTTCTTAACAGAAGCCTCTCAGCCTCCCTTTCCCCAGGAAAGGTTCTGGAAACCATAAAGCACTAGGGACCCTCTTCTATCTGTTCTTTGAGGAGCAATTTGACATTCAGGATTCTTGCAGTAAGAAGCTACTGACCTGCAACACTTAACTGCTGTGCCTGAAGCTCTCCATGGGACACTGAGGAAACGAGAAGCAGACAGCTGAGAGCTGCAGTCACTGCCAGAGCACAAAGGGGAACTCAGTTTGAAATCAGAGGACAGAAAAAATAAAGCCAGGAGTACAGCTTCAGAATAGAAAGACTTCCTGGAAAAGCTGAAATAGAAAATCCAGATGGGCATTGAAAGTGCTGCTGCAAAATTGTGAAAGTTGAGCTGTTCACAAGAGACGCTTCACTCGTTTGAGTAATGCAGTGTGAAGTGTAACATCACTGATTCTCATGTCGTGGGCTCCAGCATAAAGAAAACTGCCTAATTGAGAAATTGCATAATTTTCAACATAAGGTTTAATAGTTCAAGTGAAAGGAATTACCTAGAAGGACACTATTTTATTTCTTTTCCTCATAATTAAAAAAAAAAAACAGGTGTAGGAGCAGGAGTAAAACTCCAGTCTGCTACAATTGGGAAAATCTCCCCATTTAGAGTTTTTATGTAGTATCAGTTCTAGAAGGTGAGGCTATTTTCAAGTCACTCAAGACAAAAAAAACATATCTCAGGTAATCAATAGTGATAAGCTATTTTAAAATTTCCAGTAGAAGATGAAAAACACAAGGGGAAAAATACTCAATGTCTTGGCAAGTGAAAAATAGCAAAGGTTAGAAACAAGTGTGGGTTTATTTGAGAAAAGTATGCTATTCAAGGTAAGATATGTGAGACTTTTTTCTCTAGAGAAATAGAGGTATAATAAGCAGACCAGTATCAGGGCTAACAGAGAAGGAAGTAAATGGAAGAGAAAACCATTGGTTCTTCCCAAGGCAACCCCAGATACCAGAAGTGTCCATGAATTAGACCTCCAAGACAGAGGATGTACTTGTCTTGGACTGCAATATAATGAGCCCAAGCTGTGACAGTGAAAAATACACACAAGGATTGTGCTCTGGAAATTTGCAAAGAGAAATCAAGCTACATTCAATTGTGATAATGACACATTAGGAACCAAAGGACATTTATCACTGTTGTAAAAAAACCTGCTTCCAAGGCCCCTCATGACTTTCAGCTCTTTGATTAAACTGAAAAGTTTTCATCTGTGACTTCTGCTTGCAAAGTAGAGCTTATAGAACTCAGTGTGTGGTTCTCCCAGGAGTCATAGAGTGAAGGGCTGGGAATCTGAGGACGCAGAGTACATGCTTCTCTATTAACTTTGTTTTTTAATTCAAGCCTTTGTAATGAGTCTGCCAATAGCTTTCCTGAACAGATTTTTTTTCTTCACAGCAAGAACTGGGACTTAAAATAGAGATTCTGAAAATATGTCCTGCTTTTGACTGAAGCATACCTTAAACTTACTGTTATTAATAACTCATAATATGTACTCTCTCACTATAAGAAATGAGGCTACTAATGTGATAAAGTATGGCATGTACTTCTCACAGATTATTCCTAAATGGAATAATCTTTTTGGTGTCCTCAAGCCTTTTCTTTAAAGAGCTCTCATCTACATATCCTTGAAGTCCTTTGATGTAAGGTAACAACAGTGGCATTTTCTTCCCACTCTTCCTTAATCCTTACAGGGCTTTTCACTTTTTAAACAAAACTTAGCCCCCAATAAAATAAAATATTACTACTTCTACCTTCTATATAGATTGTTATGCATTCTTACCAATATATCTTCACATCCTGCAGTAATTAAATTAGCCCACTTAAGGTGTTGCCTTTATAGTCTCTTCTCAGAAGAACAATCTTTTTCCTTCTCAACTGATTATTCATGTATTTATTTTGATAGAGAAAGGAATAAAAACTCTGTAATGGTGTCCTGGTTCCAGCAAGAGTATAGTTACTTTCTTCTCAGTTGCTGATACAGTGCTGTGTTTTGGATTTGGAATGAGAATGGTGTAGCTAACACACTGATGTTTTTGTTTTTTTGCCTTTATGTTTAATGTAAGTCAAGGATTTTTGATTTTGTGTCTCATGTGCTGCCAGTGAGGAGGCGTGCAAAAGAAACTGGGAGGGACTCTACCTGGGGCAGGTGACCCAAGCTGACCAAAGGGATATTCCACAGCATAAAAAGTCAGTATATAAACTGGGGGCAGTTGCCTGGAAAGGTGGATGATCTGGATTTGGGAAGCATTGCCTGGTATCTCTCAGTGGATGGTGAGTGATTGCATTGTGCATCACTTTTTTTTTCCCTTTTTATTATAGTTATTATAATAATTTACGATTGTTACCATACTTTAATTATTGAACTGTGTGTGTTGCTTAATTTCCATCTGGGCTGAGATCCCAACAAATGGTCATAAGTTGCCTGGGAACACCATTCAGTCTTAAACAAGAACAAATCTGTCAGATATTTTTCCAGCAGATGTGCTATTATTGCAAGGACTTAATGCTGATTAGTCCTATGACTGATGTTACACAGAAGGGTATGGTGTTCTGCTGTGACCTCGTAATATAGCAAAGCTTTAAATTAACATACCAAGAGTGCAGACAAGTTGAAGACCATCACGCCTCTCATTTGTTATGTTGCAAGTTTTCTTAATTGTCTCATCAAATGCCCAACTCTTACATAATAAGAAAAAAACTTTCCTCCTAATGAAAAGTAAATGGAATAGCAGTTCCTATCAGACACAGGTGGAGGCAAAGTAGTCATAACAATTCACCAAGGATATTACACAAGGTTGTATAATAAACTAAGGCATTAGGCTGCAAAGTAAAATAAAACTGAAATAATAATAATTCACACATCACAAAGCTGCCCAAGAAAGTGGAAGAGAGTATTTCAGAGCTTAAATATTTCAGCCAAGAGTACAGAAATATACTTGTAGTATACATTTGACTGTTGTCAGAGCCTTCATTCTTGGTCCAATGAATCTTCTGACATCTTGTTGACGTGGTCAGGCCATGATCTATGGGTATGCCCCAGAAAGCTGGCTGAGTGCTGTTTGTGTGCAGCTCATCAGTCTCACAGCACACACCAGGGAGATCTAAGTATCATCACAGCTCTCACAGCAGGGTGGGCTATTTTGCTAACATCCTGTCCTTTAAACATCAGGATTTTAAGACATAATTTTATAGAATGACAGAGAACACCAGTCTGAGACAGGACAGGCAGCTATTTCAATGTCTTATTAACCTGACATCAGCAAGTGGAGTCCAATCTCCTCACTAGAGTGTCAGTCTCAACATTTCTCGTCTCACAATGGGTGCTAAAAGAGTTTACCTAATTGTCTTTCTTGACTATAAAGCAAGTTTAACTTAGCTTAGCTTATTAGCTTAGATGGAAAATATATCTGAAGTCAGGCAAGATGAAAGCCATTCCTAGTTTCTGAGCTCAAGAAACTTGGTGGCTGATCCAATGCAACAGTGTTTGATTCAAACCTGCGTGCCATCCCCTTCTCTACAGCCATGCACACTTATATTACCTTCTGACATGATGTCCTCAGCTTCATCTGAGTTCTCATAAACATCCAAATTTTCCTCCTGGAAGATATTCAAAATACTCAGATTACCTTTAATAATAATAAAAAAAATAATCAAAGACAAGACAGGTTGGAAATTCTGATCTCAGTGTCTCAAGAAGCAGAGAAAATCCCTGAATGGTTTTAACAGCTGTTAGAATGTTAAAAGCAAAATAGACAAGGAGGTACTTTAAGCTGTAAGAACAAACACATGACTGCTATGCAGTTCTGAACACAGAAAACATCAAAGACCCAGCAGCCTGAACAAGAGATGTCTTGCAATAAGCTGAATAAACTTTTATTAAAAAAATCCCTGCTGAAGTATGTCAGTGAATAAACCACAATTTAACATATCTTGTTACATTGTATAGATTTGTCTTTGCTTAAACTGCCATTTAAGATGACTGTGGATGTCATTCTGGCAATCTCCTGCTCCGTCCTCTAATGCATCTTGCTCTTTAACAGCCAAAATGTTTTAAAGTCAATTTTATGCTTAATCATCTGTCTAACACTAATATATTCCTGTAGCAATGCAGCAGTCATTATTTCAAAGTACATTTTAATAAGAAAAGCTTTTTCCTAAATACATAATAATATACTCCACCATCTTTTAAATGATTTATGTTATTAGACAGGCTCAGCCCTTATAATTTGTTTTACTTACCATGCTTTGCTTCCACTGCTACTACTCAAGCAGTTGCCAGAGTTTTGTGAAAATAAAACAAATGTATATTCCAATTTCCTGCTGGAGAAGGATTTCTTACATTTTGTGCCATGTAACTCAAAGCAGAAAGTTCTGACAGTGTTTCTTTTTCCATGTCTGTTTTTTTGAGGATTGGACTGTGACTTTCTCTTGCAGTACAAACGGTATGGGGAGGTTAAGAATTCCTTTGTACATTCTAAACTCACTCCACACACCAGTTTTCATCCTGATCCAATTAAGTTACCACTTAAAATTCAGCATATTTTTAAGCATGATTGCTATACTGGGATGACCTTGACTATTGCCTCTGTACACCTGTGTAATACTTCCCACACTCTTTAAGCCTTTTCAAGTTTTTTTTAAATCTTCTCTCAGATAGAAGACAGTGGAAGTTTTCTCATGATGTCACAAAAATATATTTTTTAAAGACAGTGAGAAAGAGGATTCAGTCACAAACACCTTGGTTCCTAAGTTAAAAATTATTTAAAGAAAATGTGTTGCTTGTTTTAAAGATTTCTTTTAGGTAATTTCTCTTTCCAAACATAGGATTTAAAAAAAAGAAAAAAGCTTTCCAAGTTCTGACTTCAGCTCAGCCATATAGCATGCAATATATTTATGGATTACCTTATCATTTGAGCACTAGGTTATGCTTCCCTAGCTAGTTTTAAAAGCAGCAATTCTGAAAGTCATAATTCTTTCATAGTCTATATTTATTTTGAATTGATGTCTATAAGTAGAGCTTGCTGCTCTGATTCTTTATAATTATTGGACCTGCTCCCAGACACCTGAATATAGTCAGCTGCAACTTTGACTTGTCATAGGTTTTAAAAAGAAAAAAATATTATTAACGTTTATAAACTGAGATATTAGTGAGATTCTGATGTTGAAAAATGAAAATACAGAGCACAATTAAAGTATATTCAAATACAGTGACTTTCAAATGCATGAATATGCCTTGCTTCTAGCAGGAGTTTTTGGGGTTGCCACAATTAGTACTCAGGGACAGCAGAGTAGCACACTGTACTCTGAGAGCTGATTTAAGGTTAGGGGTGCTCCCATTGATGCTAAAGAAAGCAAGGATTACGTGATGTCCCTTTGAAGAAGGAGCATGGTAAGATTCCATACACTCAGACTCTTGTATTTTGAGTCACCTATTAGCAAATTAAACGTCCCCATTCCTACTAGAAAGCCCAGCAGAAAAGTGTTACGTGGTTTGTAGTCCAAGGCAATCCAGTTCAAGAATGATTACTGAATAATTTTATCCATTTATTAAAAGAAGTGTTCTAATCACATAGCAAGAGGCAGGCAGCCTTCTAAAAGCAAGAGTGTCAGGGGTTGTATGCCTGTCATAACAGAAAGCAGTGATAATAGCTGCTGGTCTTTACTGCTGGCTGTTTCCTATATTTCCTGGGAGATTTTAGAAAAACTAAAGACGCTGGTAATGCCTCCACTGCTCTGTGTATTAGGAAAATAGAAGGGTTGGCTGGAATAAACAAGTCTCAGATTCTAGAAGAAAAAAATAAGACTTTTTCATCAGAAAGAATGTTGCAAACTGTCATTACAGAATGAGGCTTGAAAAGATTAATTTCAGCCATTCAAATGACAGTGACCTCTCTTTCCTGGAGACTGCCTTCAGTTTTCTTTCATACAGACAAGAACACTTACAGCCTTGGCAGTTTTGGTCAAATCCTCTTGGGGTGACACCTTTTTTTTGCTTTGGGGAAGGGCTATGTCTTGAATGCTGAGGCTGACTCTACACCATATAGCAGCCTTCTTCTTGAAGCCTCCCTGGGCTCCTGGGACAAAGTAAAAGGAAATATCAAAATGCTGCAGATTAGGCATAATCCAATGGAAAATAATTTAATTGGAACATTCTTAATCAGCTTTAATCACAAACCCCTAGAGTACATCACAAAACAACCATAGAGCTAGTTTTATGAAAACTTTGGTATTTCTGGGGGAAATATATGATTACAAGGTTATACTAATTGAAGCTTAGACAAAAGATCCTGGAACCACTACAGAAATATCCAGAGGAATATGTATGAAAAAGGGTTTTAACCAGATTCTCACCTAATCCTGTGTTGGCTTTTACTACTGAATGAAATCCACCTGCAAAAATGGAGGATAGTGACGTGAGAGGTAATAGGAAGCCAAGGAGTCCTCAAAGCAGAGGGGATTCCACCCTTCTCTGTGCATCTGGCCCAGCAAGAGCAGTGGATCTGTATTCCCTCTTCACCTCCTGTCACCTCCCCAGTTAGCCTTCACATCTCTTCTGCTTGTAGAGGTCACACTGTTTGGAGGAAATGCTAATTATGTTCACTCTTCATAATTGCTTTGTTCATGAGGAGCTTCATTCACAGTGAATTCATTCTTGCTGTAACACGCCGAGCAGTGAGACTTGAACACACATTTCGTCATTTAGGACTCTTTTATTGTAGACTCTGTGTGTACCTGTGCAGTAAAAATAGGACCTGGTGATGCTTTAAAAGGCAAACATTAAATGGAAATGGGAAATGGGAAAGAGAAATAGGCATAAATTTTCACAGCATCGGATTCTGCAGTTTTTCTCCTCACACTATTTTCCCTAGGTCTTCAGCTCAAACAAGTTGCTCTCTGCCCTTTTCAACCTACCTGTGGGCAATCAGCAATACTACTTTTGCAGGAATAGGCATCTCTGAGCTACTGTGAAAAGTATCCTAGGAAACAGCAGGATATCTCTCAGGGCATGAAAACCACCTTTTTGTTTGTATGGGAAATGGAGCCACAGTAATGGTGGTAAACATCGGAACTCATTGGAATGGCAGAATTCAACTTATGCTGTAAAATGGAAAGAAAACTGATAAATTGGACTCTTTTGGTAAGTATTGTCAGAAAACTAACAATTACAGCACATAGATGTGGAAAAGAGATTTAACTGAATAGCCCCATGTTCTGTGGAGGGGCTCAGTACCACGTCTCCTTGACAGATTTTCCAAACAAAACTCGTCTTGATCTAAAATAAGCATTTGAATGTAGACAGACCAGGCATAAAGGAAAGTAGGAAACCTAAAATGCACAAAACCAGGTTATTAGCTGTCCAGAGGGAAAGAGCTGTTTTTTCTCATTAAATTGGGTTGGCTTCCTGCTGCCAGGTTAGGGGGTCATGCAGTACTATGGAGAGATAGGGAAGTACATGCAATGCCTGCTTTAAGTCTAGTTCTTCTGGACCTGCCTGAAAGCAGCCCTCTGTACTCATTTTGAGTCTTTGGCTGCAGGTTTATTTAGCCTTTGGGGAAACAAACAGATTGCATTAAATATAATTAAATGAAGCATAGCAGAGTTAGTACTGGAGCAAGGTCCTGATCCAAAACTAATGACAAATTAAGTAAATTAAACCAGTTAAGTTTGGAAACAATATTCATAATATGATTATTGCATTTTTAATGTGAAAGGGAACACCGCACCACAGGGAAGGGATTATAGCTCTGGTAGTGAATGCAATAAGATTTCAGGCAATGGTACCTGTTAAACCATTGGATCTTGGATAAATGTTCACTATGGCCATATTTGCAATACCACCACAAGGCAATATTGCACAAGATAGGCCAAGATCCAAGGGGGACTGTTTTCAGGCAGCCTGAACACATGGAGAAACCATACATAGACATTTTATTAATAAGATAAAGAAGACAAAAGCATGGAGCAGTCTCCTTATATTATGTATTAGCATGGGCTGCTGCCTCTGTGGACCTGATGACATCTCAGTTTATAGCTTTAAGAGTGATAACTCTAGAATTTTGCCCACCCTCAGTGCTTTGTTAGTGAGATTCTGTACTTAACCATTTTCAGATAAAACAGGCATAAAATTCTATTCAGCTGTACACTGAAGTAAGTTAGTCTGCATTACTGACCTTGATTTTACATTTCAGATGAATTGCATGTGTTTTGTTCCAGCATTGAAGGGATGGTGAAAGCATCATCTATCAGCTACTGGAAAACTAAAAACTTTGCTTTACAAAGAGCAAATTAACATTGTAGTGCAATGAACAGCAAGGAAAATCAGACACTACCTTCAGTTTCCATTAAAAAGTAGATTTTTTTCTCCTCAGCTGAACTTTAAATAAAAGCTGATGTCACACTTCACAAAGGCCTAAGTGGGAAGTTTTCCTTGCAATCAAGGTTATCAATAGTAGAATTGTGTTTCAAATGAAACTAAGTACAGGAGGACAAAAAAGATAAAATCCAGAAAACCAGCACAGTTATACCCTATATTTTATCACATAGTGCAAGTTTTCATCAAGGAAAACAAATAATTCAATTCCAGTATAGACATAATTGTAAATTCCACTGCGCTCAAATTATATTCACAGGAGATGTATCACTGGACAAAATATTAGAAGATACATTGCAGTCTGCCTTCACCCACTCTCCAGCTAGATGTTTCTTTTGCAAAATGAAACAAAGGATGTAACACAGCAGAAGGAAATTACATTCCAGGGGGGAAGTTCTTACAAGTTTGTTTGGCATAGTTGAACTCAGCAAACATCCAATGAAATTAAGAATCTAATATTCAATATATATTTGACCACTGTACGAACTTATTTTGATGCAGTATACGTAAATATTTTTTAAACTACAGAACTGAACTTCTTTAAAAAGTGTTTTTTGTGTTTTCTGTCAGAAGAGTGGCTCATTACAAGACTTTCTCCACTGACACAAATCCCCTTTTTCCTCCTATATAGTCAACACTATTAACTTTTTCTTGTTGTGCTTGGAGGTTAGCAGTCAAGGAAATGAAATCAAATACAGGAACAATTCATTTTAGTAGGATGCAAAATATGAAGTGCCAGCCTCCGGTGTTTAAGTAGTTTGCTGCATTGAAGCAAAGTGTTTGGGAGAGGGAGAGGAAATCTAGTCTCAAGTCTTCAGGCATTTTCAAAAAGAAAATTCAAAGAGCACTCCTCAGGTTTCTGGCATGTCTGGACGCACAGTGGGCTGCTGAGAAGCCAACAGCAGCCTCCTGGCTCCCTCTGCCACCTCCAGACATTTCAGCATATACATTCCTGCGATGTTCACATTCCAGCTGTGCGCTGATTCCAGGCCTGCTATAACGATTTAGCATTTGATCTTGAGCTGTTAGGAGCAAGTGTTCTCATTTGGAGAGTGGCTCATCGGGCAGCAATGAAACATTAATATAAAGGTTAAAAATGATCCTTAGAAATTCATGTGCTGTTAACTTCACTTGAGGCTGAATAAACCTCAGGAGCAAATACAAACCTCACTTAGGAAGCATATTAAAAATAAGGCACAGTAACAAGTCAAATGCAGTGTCTAAAATATGAACAAGTTCAATTCAGATGTTTCTCTCCATTAAATCGATGTTATTTCAGCTTTCCAGGTAAATACTTTTATATCTTGGCACCATAGAAAGGCCAATATTTTTGTATTCCCTAGAGCTGCACAGAATCTGGATGGATAAAGCAAAGGCTATATGGTTCAAAATTACAAACTCATGCTTCCTAAGATAAATAGTATGAGACTGCTGCAGGAATATAATCATTCACTTCTCTGAGAATTATTGTAAGCTGTCAGAAATAGTCTTTCAAAGTCAAAGGAGACTTATACTTACTCCAAGTCTTCAGGTAAAAAAAAATCTTCTACCAAGTCTACTGGTAGGTTTCTTACCATTGTGAATAGACAAAAATTCCATTTCAGAGATCCCAGCATTTTAGAATCATTAACTAAATTAGGCAACAGAAGAACATGTCCTGTCAAAACCAGAAAGGTATCCAGAAGTTATCCTACTTCAGAGCCAACAGGAGCTCCTTTCAGACTGTTCCTCCTCTCCCCCATCCCAAGCCACATCAGATACTCCTCAGTGTCAGGGCCCCAAAGCTAACTTTCCAAGAACCTTCTAAAGAGCCCAGAAACTGGTTTACTTACCTAGGACTGAAAGTCAGCAATGCCCTTCAGGTACAGAATTAAGCCTGAATCTCCTACAAATGCCAAGTGTCGGCAGTTACAAGTAGTAGTTTTTTGATCAAGCTCCTTAGAGGCTATTTAAAGGGGGGAAAACTTAAATGTAATGATTACATTATTATTACATTACACTTATTTTGAAATGAAATTAAGAGATGCTTAATTAAAATATAGCTGTCTATTACCTTTGTAGGCATTATATAGTTATTTTATGAAGCAGTTCTTTAAGATAAATACTCAAAGTATTCCTGAGAACATAAAGATTAACTGCTCTGGTTAAATGCATCCAACATGCATATCACCAGGAGGTTTCTGTGGATAGCTGTAAAGTAATAAGCATTTATTCTAAGGCAGTTCACTCTGTCGGCTGTACTGTGGAGCACCTGGGAAGATGAAACATTGAAACAGAACCAGGTTCATAGGCCTGCATTACCTTTCTCTGCAGACGTCTTCTGGAAGGAAATTGTTCCTGAAGTGGGAACAGCTTTCCCCTTCTTGGAGATGCACACTTTGAAATGCTCTAAAACATGACATAAGATAGCTTTCACATGTCTTTATACTAACTAGTTTCCCTCCAAATTCAGTTTTCCTAGAATGTTGCAGTGGAAAAGGCCATAGCAATTTCATGCAGCTGAAGTACTCTTTTATACTTCATTGCAGTGCAAAACAACTCAATGTACTGATATCAAGCCAGAGCCAACATTCAAGTTAAAGAGAATTTCTCTGCAAGACAGAAGAATCCATTTTATGCTTACTCATTTCCTTCAGCTCACCTTCTACAGAAACATTGCAACTCAAGACAGATGTGGAATCATCAAAACTCAAGTACGGTTTCTGGATAAATACTCCTACTTTGCAATGCTCTCTTCCTAGAAGTTATGCTGAATCACAGGAAGTGTTGTAAGAACAGAGCAATACACCACCAGAAGGCACATTGGACCCAGAGCTTTCTTAGAAAGTTTACAAGCACAGGATTTAACACATGAAGAAAAGCACAAATATCACTAAGATGAGAAAGAGGCAAGGAGAGGGAGATAGGTTTATACAGGCAAATAGCAACAAAGACTACCAGTGTCAAGACCTGGCTTGTTTGAGACTAAAGTTAGATGCTTCATTAATCCGTAATAATTTCATGTGAGATGCAGTTTTCAAACTACAGCAGGCTTTCCTTTAAGGTTGAAAGAGTTCATTATTCATCGGAGTACCACTGGATCACGGAATGGATAAAGCTGGAAGTGACCAGAGTGGGCATATGGTTCAATCTCTCTGTTCTAGCAGGGTCATCCTAGAACACATGGCCCAGGATTGTCTATAGATAGTTCTTAAATATCCCCAGTGAGGGAGGTTCCACAACCTTTCTGGATAATCTGTTCTAGTGCATGGTCACCTGCACAGTGAAGAAGCTCTTCCTCATGTTCAGGTGGAACTTCCTGTGCATCAGTTTCTGCCCTTTCTGCCTTGTGTCCTCTTGCGTGGCACCAGAGAAGAGCCTGGATTCATCCTCTTGACACTCTCCCTTCCAATACTGATAGACTCAGTTGTCTCTTGTCAAGGCTGAACAGACTCAGTTCCCTCAGCCTTTCCTCATAAGAAAATGAGGAAAATGTCCCTTAATCATCTTTGTTGCCTGCTGCTTGACCCGCCCCAGGATCTCAATGTCCCCTTTCTACTGAGGAGCCCAGAACGAGACACAGCACTCCAGGTGTGGCCTCACCAGGGCTGAGTAGAAGGCTAGGATCATCTTCCTTGACCTGTTGTCGATGCTTTTTCTTATGAACACCAGGATACCATTGTCCAAAAGGGCATTGCTGGATCATGCACAGCTTCTTGTTCACCAGGACTCCCAGGTCCTTCTCCACAGAGCTGAAGTACAACAACATAACTCAGTTAATTCTGCTCTTTGACTGAAGTAGGTTTGGCCTGTTATGAAAGAAAAGGTTTAAAAGTGTGGGAGTTAGCACCTACTTCTCACCATCAGATGTTTCTTTATGCAACAGGAGAATCACCTGTTCCTTTATGGAACAGGTGGGCACCATACCTGCCCACTCCTTATTTTTCTACTGCTCTGTATGTGTTATGACTTATTTGAGGGCTTGTTACTTGACTTGATTTCATTTGAAACTATGTGTTGAGAAGCATTAAAAATAACATTATTAAAGTTTTTTCTTCAAATAGGAGAATTTCAGTACAGATCAACTTTGTATCTGTTTCATAACTAAGAACCTGTACTTTATTGTGTACAAGGGATACATTCCATGGACTAGTATCATTCCAGAGCATCTAAGTTGTCCATGTGTAATTCAAGCAAAATATGCATTGAAGCTCTCATTGCTCACAACCAACAACAGACTGGAGAAGAGCATTTACTAAAACAGGACTACAATGTAGATGCAGACCCAGGAGGCTAATGCTGTCCTGAGTGGACACAGAAGGTCCTTATAGGGACTCCTCAGTGCTTTGTAGAACCTACACCTCTGATTCTTCCTTTTGCCTTTTCTCTACTTCCTAATAAAACCTGGGAAAAAAACTCTTTAGAAAGGCTGCTAAAGAAAGTATTGAAAAATGGGAACTTCATTATCAAAAACAAGATAATTGAATCAGATGGGCATAAGCTGCAGAGAGTGCCAAGCACCCAAACATGAGGTGAATCAATTTTTCCCATGAGTTGAGAGCAGACTGAGGAAAGGCCCTTTGCAGAGGTTACGCAAATATGCTCCTACACAAAAAGCACTTAGTCATGCAAGATACATGGTTTGGTAGATAACAAGACATCACCATACATAATTATCACTTGCATGCTCAAGTGCCTGTTTGTTTAGGCAGTCATTACACACACAGAAATAATTTGCCTACATGCAATTGAAATCCTGTTATCTTTGCTCTTATTTGTGGAGCATTTCAGATATTTATTTGCTTAAATTTCTTTGAGGAATCTTATGCAAACATTCACTGTTTTGTAAGAAGCATAAGATTAAAATACCAGTGTCCTTGTGAATGATTTCCCTTAAGACTCTGAATGGCTTATAATTTCTAAGATGCCTTAGCTGGTACATGTCAGAAAGCATAAAAAAAAACAACCCAAAACAAAATACCAAATGAACAAAACAACAACACTCTCCCCCCCAATATTCTGTCGCCTGTAGCATGTAATTGAAGGGATAAAGGATCAGGATAAAGGATCATGACTTTATTATTAACTGATCAGGAACTTCCTATAAGAGCATGTAGTGTTAATTCACAAGCAGGAATGACTTTAAACTGAGAGAAGATAGATTTAGAAAAGATATTAGGAAGAAATTCTTCACTGTGAGGGTGGTAAGACCCTGGAACTGGTTGTCCCAGAGTTTTGGATCCCACATCCCTGGAAGTGTTTGAGGACGATTTTGATGAGGGTCAGAGCAACCTGCTCTAGTGAAATGTGTCACTGCTCATCATTCTATGACAATTAAGAAACAACTCCAGGATGTGACTGGAGTTATGGGATTTTGGACTACAGCTCCCTATTTAATATGTTCTGCTGAGCTTACAAATAAAATAGTGCTTCAATACAAAAAGAAATACTTCAGTTAATTTTTAAATTATCTTTAAATTTGACATCACAACTATTTTGTTGTTCTACAGTGCAGCTAGGAAGAAAACAGTTATTTAAATTCTAGAAAGAGTTGAACCAGTAAAGCAAGGCAAGTTAGATATCTTTTTAGCCACTAGCAAAGTGACACTCAATATCCTTCTAGTTCCTGATGGGGTCAAAACTTCTGCACAAGAAACCACTGGATTTGCACAAGGTGCACAGCTTGTGCTGCTCTTAGCCACTCAACATTGGTAATTGATATTTTTGTTTAGAGCAGCTAAGGACCACAGTCTGATCCTTAAGTGGCCTCTGCAAGCCTTGTTAACACCATTAGCATCTATATAAAGCAGTTCTAGAATTAGAAATACCAGAATAAGTTTCATGGGCAGTGAACACCTAAGGTTTAAGAATTTGGTGAGGAAAGAGAGCACTGCTTCTGTATGCACAGGTCTGGAGTATGAATTTTCTTTATGGGGTATTTATTTTGCTGCATGACTGCACTGATCAGCTCTGTTGCCCATCCCCTTTTTGTCTTTTGATTGATCTATTAGATTTGAGGTATTTTTAAACTGTATTGGAGAACCAAGTTTTTTGACTACCAACACCTTCTCTTCAAGTCCCATACTTGGCAACCAAGAGAACACATACCTAGATAATGTTGACTGAAAAAAATAATTTTACCATAAAATGGTTTTTACTGACTCAGAGTAAGCCATTAGTGATTCTTCACACTCCTAATGGGCCTGCCTTGCCCAATTGCTGAGCACCTTAATTTGTTAGTTATACTTTCAATACTTCGCATTTAAAATTCAAAATAGTCCAGGTGTTTCTACTTCAAATAGACGCTAACAGCTTTGTCAGCCATCAATAAATCCCAAGGGGGCTTTATCCTGATGTTATTGTATTTTTCTCAACTGGCAGTGAAATGGAGGACTTTCTGGTGAAAAGGACTTGGACCATTGTTTTGAAAGCTTATTGAAACAGACAGCCAAGAGGAACTGCTTCCCAGAGACATTCAAATTGTTTATCTTGAATTGTTTGCAGGAAACTATTAACCTCAGTAGGTTTTTTCCACTGCTGGCCACAGTGTGATCCTGAACCCTGCAAATGATCAGTTACAATTGCCTAGCCAAAATGTGTTTAGATATTTGAACTGCTTCATTGCTTGAACTTCTCTCTTCTTTGACCCACAGGCGATAGAACAAGCCTGAGAGTGATCTCTGGGAAAATGCAGTTCAGATGAAGCAGGTGCAGAGAGCACAATCAGCCTAACACTTTTAGTCGAGGTTGCATTTGTTACAGAATGGTGAGCACAATGAAAAATCATTTCTTCATATAGGTTTCTAGCAAGGCACCTTTAGAAAGCTAGAAAACCCAGATGATTACTTACAGCAATCCATGCTTTAGCAGAGAAGGGAAAAAAACCGTTGTATCACAGCCCACACTGATAAACAAGCAAGAAGTTATTTGCTCAGGCAGAGGGTTGTCTGCAAGAGTGTTAGTGAGAGGCAGATAAGTACAAGAAGATGAAGTTCTGCTCTCACAGGAGCCTGTGGGAAGTCTTGAATTTGGATTTGTAGTTTCTGATATTGACTGGACTGAATTGTAGCTGTAACTGTGTTAACTGTAAAACTGTTCATAGTGAGAATTTTCCATATTAGACAGAACACCAAATATTATGAAAATTACTATCTTTTGAAGTAGGAACTTTTAAATGATAGTTTTCCATTTATGTCTGCTGAGAAGAAAGAGCAGAAGAAACAGCAAAATTGTTTACACAAACAATTGAGATAAGTACTCCTAAAAACTACTATGGAGATGCAAAACATTGCTTCCTTCATATGAGCTCAGTAGGCAAGACATATCCTTCTTAAGAAAAATAAAAACATTCCGTTTACCAGCTCTGCAAGGCCAGCAACAGGCCATACTGTTCAATACTGGCACAAAACCTACAACAATTAATTTTCAGCACAGTACATAAATGAGCTGATCTAAGTATATGCTGATTTCAGGTAGTCCCATTTGAGCATTAGCCTCTGTGATCCTCAGGATTTGAAAATAACATAGTGGTGTTTTATTATAAGCTCTTTAGCAAAAGAACACACATGTCTTTCACATGTAGAAAATACTCCAACACACTTAGAGATCTTAAAAAAACCAATCTATTTCCAAATCTAAATGTTTTTAAAATGAAAAATGCACCCATGAAAGCTGATGCTCTTTGCTAAAAGTATTTAATTCCAGTAAAAGAATAAAAACATTGAAAGAGATGTTTTCACATCATCAAATACATAACTTTTTACATTTCTGTAAATCAGTATTCAGCTATTTTATGTTTCAAACAGTTGATTATTTTATAAGTCAGACTATAATTATAACTTATTTAGGAACAAGGTAAAAAGGTCAAGAATTACATAAGGCAACAGTTTTTTGAACCCAACTCATTTTTTTCCTGCCTCTCAGTTCTGGAAACCCTTATGCATCTCTGCCTTCAAAACAAGAAAAGGAATACAAAAAAAGAAAGTTTCCCTCTTAAAGACATGGTCTGTTCTGCTTCCTTAAATGTCACCATGGAAATGCTTACCCTACACCAATCTGTATCCAGGGGTATCTTGAAAACCATTTTCTACTTGCACCAGTGGCTCTGCTCCTCTAATTTATCCCTTCCTCTATCCAGGGTCCTAATCAAAACAAACTTCTGCCACACCTCCTGGATTTCCCATTTGATTTAGTTCCTTCTGGTTTACAAAGTATCCAGTTCATAATTACTCCTGGGTTTAACCAGAGCCAGAGTCTACATGTTTTCTAGCTAATGACTGGCAGGGCAAGCACAAAGCAGATGTTTGAGGAGAAGATGATAGAGGACAGTGAAAACCTGCAGTATAACAGGAGCACCAAATCAAAGTAAGGCCACATTCACTGCTCTGTCTTGACAAACAGCAAGGAAATTACTTTTCCCTTGAGTTCTCCCCAGAATAATTCATCAGCTTCTTGCTTTGCTAATGTGTTTATAGACACTACATAGAGCTGAGTCACCCATGGTACCACTGCTAATCCTGAGGATTACTCATGGGTTTTGAAATCAGCAACAGAAGATTCTCTTATGTATCATGAACTTTTTCTTAACACATTAAGCAATTAACAATCATCTAATTAGGCCCCAAACCACAGTGGATTCTCAGCCATCGTTGATTAGAGCAAATAAAATCAGATCTCTTCTTTGCTTGCTGAGGGCATGCATGTCTCACTGCAGGCACACCACATGCCTGAATTATCATGGGGTGTACATTTCTAAGCCACGTTTTATTTTTTATTAATATCTAGTTGAGATTAACAAAGGAAGTTTGTCAGCTAAAAAGAACAGAGAAAGTGTTTATGAAAAGGCAGCTAACAATGTCCTAATTAACCCTCCTAAGCAAGCTTTCAGTTGAACTCTTCACCTGATATTCAGTATTCACCTTTACTGTTTTTACTGGAATCTTAAGACATAAAAGCATACAAAATTAACATCTTTTAGTTTTATTAAAGAATGCAGTAATTATGCTTAAATAGTCCAGAAAAAGTATCTGGTTTGAGGGTAGTCTTTCTTTCCTAACCCCAGGTTATTTGGTAAAAGATGGGAACTCTCTGTTTCTGAATTTTATTCTATTTTTTCTCTGTGACATTTTAAATGGGCCTGAATCAGTGATTTGTACATTATGCGCCTTAATTTTCTGCATCCACAGAACTCATACCAGATACTGTCAATAATATTCCACCAACACACTACTTGGACATACTGCAGACATTAATCAGGTTATAAAGCTGTAAACCACTCTTCAGTTCAGGCTACAACAGACCTTCATGTACATTGAAAGTGTAAGTGCAGATTTTGTACAATTTTTTTTTAAAACAATCTCTAGAGTTAGAATTGACATCAGCTAGTAGTCAGCTGAATCTAATCCAGACTGCAAGTTATGAAATTTGGCAACCACTCTTTTGTCCTATATCCCATAATGTTTTCTGCTAATAGAGAGGGAAGCAGTACACCTAGGAGGGGAAAAAAAAATAAAAAACCCAAAATAAAACAGGGCTAAGGCTTCACCTTCAGCCCTGGAAACTCCCACCCACGACCAGCTGTCTCAGTTTCACACACTTGGAAACGGCCAGGAGACCAACCACTTCTCACACATTGCTGTGGCAAAAGAAATGCAATCATAACACAGTCACAGATAATCTCAACATTGCTGCCTACGATCACTGAACAGGTGAGGCTGGAAGGGACCCAAACAGAAGTTTGGTGACATGGTAAACTTAGCACTTCTAGACTCACACATCACTTTTTTCGAGCTCTTCAAGCCTTGCATTTTTTCTCTCTAGAGCAACTGTTCCAAGCAAATGCAGAACCATGTGGCTCTTTACACGTATTTAATTTACCTGCTGTTAGCTCTTAATGACTTGCTAATAGCCTCACCTACCTTGGAAATCATAAGCACATTGATGAGAAAGCAAATAAGCTCAGTAATCACAAACACGCACCATAATACTCAAAGGAAAAGCAGAAGCTATTTTATGGATTCATAAAACATACACATAGACAAAATTCCAAACCCCAAAATCTGGACTATATTTTAATGGTTTCTCATTTGAATTAAATAACATTTTTTTTTCTTTAAAAATAAAAATCAGCTCCTATTACCATATGGTATTTCTACAACATTTTAAATCTATAGGAGGACATTTCTACAATAGTACCATGCATTTAGATTCAGTCATCTGACAGAAAACAAAAGCACTATCTCTACAAGGTTTTCCAGTGCCTCTCTGGTTCTGAAATAAGATATCTCTTTTAAAAGTGAAGGCTACCCATATGGTAGCATAAACAGTGGATTTTTGTAAACATAGTTACATGAAGAATGATTTTTATTCGCTATTTTCGCATTTTTTTTCACAAGGGTCACACCTTTAGAACTTTCCTTACCCAAAGGTACAAACACTTATCAGAGAAAAAAAACTGAGTCGGACTTCACCTAAAATTTATTATATGCCCACAGATTTTAAAGGTGTTTGAGCTCATAGCATAGAGAGCTGTCAAATTTGAAATATATTTTTTGATTAGAAGGAAGTAGAAAAAAGTGGTGGATTCAATCAAATTAATAAATGTTATTCTCTTTCAGTGTCTGTCAGAAATGTGTACTGTTTCTGTGGAGTGTATTTCTGACTTTGTGAGAAGATACTGTGTTCTTGATCCTAAATAAGATTATTTTTTCATTCACACTTTGAGGCATTTTTATGTATATTCTTTAAAGCATCTATTTTTTTTTTTTAATGAGTTCTCAAGCCCTGAGACATTCAAGACAGTCCAATTTTTTTATCTCAATTAGTTGCTGGTGTACACCTCAAATTGGAATGATGACTATGGACAAGTGGATTTCTATATCTAGAGGATTTTTTAAAGTGTGACTAAGATTTTACCCTTCCAGCAACTCACTTTTTTATAACTGATATCTGCTGTCTTCATAATGATTACCCTCTATGTTTTAGTCAGCTTATTAAAAGTCAGAATACCAAAACTTATACCTATAGTCCATGACCAAAAACTTTGTCAATATCAACAAAAGTTGCTAAGAAAAAAGTGGGAGGAAGGGACCTTTTTGTGAGCTCATATATTAGCTAATATTTTCAATCTACTGAAGAAGCAATGATATTTTAGTAAAAAAAATCACACTTACTGGCAAAACATCTCCAGAAAAAAAAAAAAGAAAAGGAATTAAATTAGATTCGCTATAAAACCTGAGTGATAATATGAGATTAAGTATTCCATACAACAATCAAGTAGCCACATAAGGGTATTGGCTGCTAGACACTAAAAGTCTTATGCCTCTGATCTTAAATTGAAAATTCCTGAGGAGGTCAGCCTTGTCCAAGCAGAAATGCTTCTGAGTCTGAGTAGAAGAACTTGAGTCTAGAGGACTGGGGGGCTTAGGTGTCAAAGTATGTGCATGATGAGACAGAAGCTGTGGAGGGGTTCTTGAAATTGCAGTTTGGGATTTGAAAGTTAAATATTGCCTAAATCCCTCTCTCAGAGATACCCTTTTTTTTTTTTTTTTCTTCCCCCCTATCCCTAATTAAACTTGCAGGTCTTTATTTTCCACCACAATGCAGAAATACCAGTTTCTTGCATTTTTCAGACAATGTGAAGGGAATTATTAGGACTGCAAATTGTTTCAGACATAGCTGCAAGCTGCCCTGTGTAAGGACTGAGGATGAACCCATTCACCCCCTGGCAGCTCCAGCCATCCCAGCATCTGCAGATTTAGACACTCACTTCAATGTGTGATAAAGCATAAGCAATCCTGTGTGCAGTAAACTTGATGGTTGCTCTGAGCAGACATTTAGCACTCTAAAAATTATTTGGAAAAGGCCTCAAAAGTAGTGAACCCTAGAGAAATAAGGTATAATTTACTCTTATAGTTGAGAAAAGCAGTGGTCTTTCTGACAAAATAACTTGTAAACACTTACTTAGGTACTCATATATGAAACACGTGCCCTTCTACATTCTTCACATGTTCTGAGATTGTTTCAGTACAGATTAATTGCCCTTGCATGTGGAAGCCTGACACCAAGAAGCATATTGCAAAAAAGCTCTGTAAACCACAAGAGAGAGACTTGCAGCCTTGGCCCTGAGCAGATACAAATAATAAATCAGCTATGATTCCTGAATTTATTGGACAAACATTGAACACTGAAAAGGCATACAATGTAAATGAACACAAACCTTCAAGATTTCATAGACTCTAACAACACATCTATGCATATCTCTGATGTATAAAGTAGTGTGTAAATATTAACAGAGGAAACAATGTATTTACTTTCTGACCTAGTGACAGTAAAAAAATCTTTATGCAGCATAGATGAAAAGATTAACTTTTTCACTCCTCTGTCTAGGGTACTACAATTTAGGTTTATAATTACTTCTGTCTGTAGTTTTTTAGGACTCTGTAGTACACTTGTAGTTCCACATTCTTTCAACTGTCCATAGGTAAATATATCACCTTTGAGGTGCTCATTTTCATGAACAATTATTGTTGCCTTTTCCTCATGGAATACTGACCTGAAAGAGAATTTCCATGGTTTTTGTTATTTCTCTTAATCATTCATAAAACTGCTTCAGAATATTATTAATAAAATTCAGGTATTACTTATGCAAGTATCAGTCTGGGGCTTTTTTCCTCATTTTAAATGTATTTGTCAGGCTAAATTATATCCATTAGTTTTTTGTGAGTGACCAGACAACATCCCCAGAAACACTTTTCACTTGGTGGACATGCCTGTGTTGGTTTGCAGACTGCTTGAATGTATACATCACAGCTGTGGCAATACAAGCAACTCTTTTTTCTGAGCACAGAAGCTGCTCCCAGAGGCTCCTTTGTGGTTCCTGTGCAGTCGTTGTTGCACCCTCACTGCTGCTGCTGGGTCCAGCATTGCCATCTCCTGCTTTGTGTGAGTCATTCTGCAGCACTTATCTATCCCCTTCTAATTGTGTGTGATAGCTCAGGAAATTACACTTGTGGAAATTCAAAGATCAGTGTACTCATAACTAAGTGAGAGCACAGCCCTTAATGAGTTAAATTAGATAGTCAGTGCTGATACAACCAGAGGATACTCCATTTCATCCCCTAATCTTTGGACTGGGGTACTGCACCAGTTCTGCCAGTTTATTTCACAGGAGGCATAGGAAAAATTGTGACTGTAAGTTTTCAGCAAGTTTTTTACTTCTAACACATTGACCATGTAGATCTTTGTGGTCCATGGATCTTTGTGAGGTAGCAGATAAAAATTAAACAATTGTTTATGGGAGATGCAACAGACACACTCCTGCTAGGATACTAGACACACAGTATAAAAGGTCCATATCTGTCAAATGAAAGAAAAGGTGCTCTAATTCTGTGCTAAGAAGCAAGCAGCCTAACAGTCTGATTTCCTCTCTCAATGTGCCATTATTAAATGACAAACCCAGCTGACATAGTTTAAGAAAAGCAGAAAATAAACTATATACAACAGAATTGTATATTAAGGACTATTTATTTCTTCACATTGAAGAAATTCTCTGCCTTACAAGAAGTGTTATTTCTTGATGCTATCAGAAATTGCTGTTAAATAAGTTTTTGATTGCCAGATTTGTCTGGTGTAATAGATGTGTGCAAGCTCTCTATTTGTAGCCATATTGACTAATACATATGCAGTATTAAGAAAGCTGTTTGGTATTTCAGATTAAGTGCTTTCTAAAAAATAGATAAAACATCCAGCAGAAACCAGGTGACAAGTGGAGCATTTGAAATGAAGCACTGAATTCTGTCAGAAAACTGCTGTGCGTTTGATAAAAAGGCTGGACTGTAAATGCAATTGAAAGCTCAAATAAAAAATATAACTGCTTATGAAATTCCTCAGCAGATTTCTCCCAATGAAACATATGAAACACAGTAGGAGGCAAATACTAAATTTAAGACATAACTGAACCATTCCAGCAGGTCCACTTGAGATTCAGGAATCTCAACCCAGACTCCAAAGGAGCCCCTCTGTACAGCAGTGAAATCACTGTGTATTTCACAGCTCTGAAGTAGTCAAAAGTGTCCTTGAGGCTTTCTCAAAAATGGTAAGCCTGCTTTCAGAGTGCTTGTAAAAGTCATTAAGAGACACAAGGTTAATCGAAACATTATCCCCATCCTTGGAGATATACAAAGCCCTTTTGGACATTGTCCTGGCAGCTTCCTGGCTGTGACTCTGTTTGAGCATGGGATTGGACCAGTTGACCTCCAGAGGTACCTTCCAGTTTTTAATACTTAGGGAAATTTAACATTACAAATAATTTGTAGTACTTGATGCAATATCTCAGCTTATCTGGGAACTTTTCATATTGAAGATAAGGGATGCACCAACGTGACGTATTTTAACAGTGAACAGACAACTTCTTTAAAATGCTTACAAAAAGGTTAGAAGATAAACATATTTTATGAAATAATAAAAAGGCTATTGTAATTGTCAACATCTAAAATAGCTACCGTTTGCTATTTTTATGTATCTTAAGAAACTATAACTCATTTAACAAAGTTCTAAGCTTTTCAGAATCAGTAGTTTAAAAGAATGAGTAAATCTTTCAAGAAAGCATCTAGAACAGATTTGCTATTCCTCACAGTGGAGAAAGGTGTCTGTAAGAATTGAGCAAGGTGTATTTTTCTTATCTATACTATTACATATGAACAAGCTAAAACCTAACACCTGAATCTGCTTCACATCACACATCCTTCTGGTCCTCTTTTGGATCCTCTTTCAGCTATTTGTTTCCATTTCAGGATCAAAAATCTGTGCTCTTTAATGTCAATAATACCTCTCAATATCTTTTGGGTCAGAAATTCCACTAAAATTGTATGAACACAGGATAAATAAAAACTGTTTAAGGAGCAGAAATTGCAGATTCTACTGAGTTAAACCTACTAAAAGACATTAAGTAATAAAATCTCACATGAAAGTATGTGAGGAATTAATGATCAACAACTAAAGCAAATTCAGAGCAGATGCTTATGATGAGTCTTTAATATAATAGATAAAAGAGCAAATATTAGCAAATATTCAGATCTCTTGAAGGAAATAAAAATATTTACATTTATTTTTGCCAGTCTACCAACTTACAAATAATTCAAAGTGAAAGTTTTAAAGATTCTTATATTTTTTTTCCAAATCTTTATAAGAGCAAGCTACTACTAAGGAGACTGAAACATTAATGTCATAATTTTAAATCTGTTTCTGTTTGTGGTAGGCAGTCAGTGAGACTGTATTAAAAGTGTGATTATTTTTAAATGAGAGGAAACATTCTGAGAATAAAAAAAAAATACTTTAGAAGGAAAGAGGGTGAGCAGAAGAGGTGTCCTTCTCCATCTTTGGAGAATGTTTGAAATGTTGAATGTTTGAAAATGTTAGCAAGGTCTCTTTTCCTGCCTCTGGTGGAATTCAGCTCATTCTCCAAGTCATGCTTTTCAATGCTTCCCAGTACCACCGAATTATTTCTTAAACTTCCAATCTTTCACGCTGTGGTTCAGGTTAATTTGCACAAATAATTTCCATTTTTAGGACATATTTATAAAGTCATTTACATAGCTGATGACTGCATTGCAGTGAAAGATTTGGAGCGTGGCTTCTGATCTCCTGCTAATTGAGGTTAGAAAGTAATTACTGATGTAAAAATAATAATGATACCCTGTAACTCAGTACAAACCTACTAATAATTCAGCTGAGAAAACAAAATAATCTTTTCAAATCCATTAAACATCATTTTAAATCCTTGTTAGTTTTCCATTAAATAAAATCTTAACCATTGGTGCATTATGGTCTCACTGAAAGAGATTTAATTGTTTTGCTGATCGTTCACAGTATGTGTAAACAGTTTTATTTGACTTCAAGGTAATATTCTCCAGATTATTTGGGTTAAAAAAAGATCTTATATGATTGAAGGCAGTGAGTTGGACTATTTTAAAAGCCTTGGCTGGAATTGATTATTATTAAAGTTCATACAAGAGATGCCTTAAAATCAGTTTTGTACAAAACAATTCTCTGAAGAACATCAAAGTTAAGATGTAACAACTCATTTTATCAACCTCTTTGCAAAAGTCACCCCTAAAGGAACATACTCTCATTTTCAACTGCCTATAATATTCACATCCCCTACATGTGATGGCTAGCAGGATTTCACACCTTTTGAGAATTCTGCTGGGTAGGGACACTTGAATATCTCAGCTCCTACACAGCATAACTTCCTTGCTTTTCTATTTGTACTGACTGTGCACAAGGTTCTAAGTAATTTCTATCCCTCCAGTCATTTTCTTCCAGTCTAAGGAGGTCTCTCTCCCTCTTCCCCAACACTTCTCCAGGAGAGGAGTCTTATCCCAGGAGTCCCCCAGCGATAATGCATTCTGTCCCTGAATCCATTTGAACACAAGACCTAGCCAATTGCTGTTGAATTTGAAAAGGCTTCTGGCCTTATTGGTGTTGAATTCCCACAAGTGTCCTTCAGATTCCTGACTAGTGAAAAAAATCCTAATAACACACCAGTGGAGGGAAAGGAGTTTTGCAAGTTCTTAAGTTTTTTAGGCTACACAAATAAACCAAAAAAAAACAGAAGAGAAAGATTTCATTGCCTTCATTGCTCACAGGAAAGCTTGGAGTAGACTACATGTCAGGCAGCTCCCAAGGTCTCTCTCTTACCCCTTCCTTCTCTCTCTGTCCCTTGGGACCGGCACAAAGAGGAGAAACAAAGAGGCCAAAAGAGGAGACAATAGGCGTGCTCATCCCAGCACCCTCACCACGGGCACCTGAGCAGCTGATGCTGAAGAACCTCAACCTGAAAGAGCAGAGAAATGGGCAGCTCTTCTGTCTTTAGTCCCCCTGCTGTAGAAACCCTTGCGCCTATGAGCACATCAGGGTGCAGGGATCCTTCTGAATGCTGCTGGCTGCTTCCCTCCCTGCTGGCAGTGCCATAAGGGAGAGATGGATTTCCTCTTTGTGACAATCACTGGGTGGGAGATGCAGGGAAGGTCAGGAGAAAGCTTTGAAGAAAACAATTTATAGTATGCAATAGAAAAAATCTGCTTATTTTTAACTCTCTTCACGTAAATGAAGCAAGAAACTTGGAAAATTAAAAAGTTAAAACTTTAGCTAAAAGGATAGAAGTAGCATACAGTAATTAAGAACCTAGTAAAAGAGTAGAAGCAATGGCGATTATTAATCAATAGGAAATTATTAGCAGATGGGCAAGTTAAAGCTAAGACAATATATAATTTACTTTACTTTGTTATATTTGGAGAGGCAGGATAGGGAGGATAGGAGGCATTGTAAAGATGAAGAAACCATGACCAAAAGACTGGCCAGAACCAGGCTGGGGAGCTTGGACTATGCCCAAGGGATCATCAATTCTTCCAACTCGACAGAGGTGAAAAGTTTAGACTGATGAAAGAGACTGGTTACTTTCTCTTCAACAATCCCAGACTCGTTTCAAAACCCACCAACCCATTTCAAGCAGAGAACTGCGTAGGCGTGAAAGGACTTTGACCTCGTTTTAATACGAAGCAGGGGTAGGCAGAGTTAGGAAATGCATGTGCGTAGGCATATGAGGTAATCATATGGATATGTAAGACTTTTGTGATTAAATAGAGAACAAAAGCTTGTGATTTGGCACACTCCTTTGGGAATTAATTCCAGGTGTGCCCAGTGCTGCAATAAATATATGAATTTTCCTAACTCTGTTTCCTGACTATAACTAGCTGAAGAATCTTTATCCACACTGCATTTTTGCATCATAAATTTTCAAAAATTCTTATGAATCTGCTAAAGGATGATTGATATCAAATATTTCTTTATAATTCCTAAAACAAACTTTTGCTCCTTAAATCATGCAATTCCTAAGAACAGATTCTTATTACCAGCAAGTGCACACACAGAATTTGTATCTATTCCATAATAAAACGTGACCTTGAAGAGCCTCACATGTAAGCTCTTTGTGTATAGCTGTTTGGTGATGTGTGTGAACATGATTTTGCAAACTCATCTACACATTCTGCGTCTTTTTCATAAAACTGCAAATTCCAGTGCATGAACATCAAAACAAAGCATATAGCTTCTTTATCAAATGTACATTATTTCTAGCAAAAAAAAAATTACTTTGTTTTAAAGACAGATATAAAGTATATATTTTATATACTATGTTATATTCATGTATTTCTATTCAGTTTGCAGTTCTATATATTTTTTCATTCAAATGGCTTCCTTGTTGCTAGAATGTGGCATAAATTTAATGTTCACAGTAGGATAACATACTACAGGAGTCATAAGAGTTATAAGGCATCTAGGAGAGCTGTCGTGCCTTTCTATAAAACATACAAGATGAACCATATCATCTGACTCTATTGGAATGCAAAAAAGGGTCATTCCTCTCCCACTGACTCTGAGGAAGGAATCATGTCTCCCTATATAATCTACATGACAGATCAGGTCATTTGTTTCTACTGCAATACAAATAGTGGACATTATTCTTTCAGTGACTATAAAGAACACTTTTCTTTCCTAAGCCACATTTCAAGGCATTAGAGCATATTGGTAAAAATTATTAAATACACTTCTTAACATCCTTGGCAAGGAATTAGCATTTTTTTGACAGGGGAAAAAAAAGAACAGAGATATTTTTTGCTACATCCAGAATTTATTTTCCAAGTTTAGAATCCAATCATCCTCCCTCTCCGTCCTGCGTATCACTTTCTAGGAACATTTTCTGAGCTGTCATTTGCACTTTGTGCTGCAAGAGATATAAGGAAATACTGCCCCTTTCCCAGAAGCAGCATGTGAGCACACACTGAGTCTCACTTCTCACATACCGTGTTAGGAGGCACAAACCTAGAATGAGAGCCAGACCTGCTCTCCTGGCAGGTCACCGAGATTTTTCTCTGAGACTTGGCCCAGGATATTTTGTGTTTCCTGCTGTGATTAATGAAGACCATGAGTCACATCCGAGAGAGGGGGATTCTGTGCTGTGTGCACATGCACGCTGATTTGCACACGCAAGGCATATGCTGGATGTGTTACACTTACAGCAAACCAACTGCACACAAGCAGTGGCTCCAGCCCTCCAGTCTGACATCTGGCACAGGATGAGCTGACCTGTGTGTGTCAAGCAAATGCCAGGCACAAGAACCAGGTGCCTCAGACCTGCCTTTTTTGCAGTCTGGTTTTGCTGGTTTCTCCAGGCTTCTTTCTGTTATTAATTTCTCAAAAACTGTAGTCTCTGGAAAAGGCCTGAAGCAATTTGGACAATGGTCTCAGGAATGTGATGTAATTCTTGAGGCTGTCCTTATGGGACCCTTTAAAATCAGGATATTCTGTGATTAATATCCACTCAGTCACAGTGTAGCTAGTCATGATTTGTCAAGACACAGAAAACTGCATCCTGAATCAGCCGGAATCATTCCTACTTTTGCTGTGGTCTATGATCTATGCTGACCTATGAAGGAGAAATGTGGTCAAAACTTTATACTGCTTACGACACTGAGCAGGAAGCCATCAGAGGAGCTTTTGAAGCCAGATCCATGACCATGTATCCTGTCAGGAAACAGGCATTCTAACTGGGGTACCAGTATACGTCTTTTAGTAATTCCTTAAGCCTAACTTTTACACATATGGAATACGTAACTTGAAAGAGAGTCATATTGAAAAACAACTTTTATTTTAATGAAGGAGGTTATCCTAGTAATCTGATTTAAAGAAGAATTATCTTTATAACTAAAGATTCATGAATATGAAATTCAGATACGCTGTCTACATTTTATTATACACCAGTGGAGTACAGGGACATTCAGCATTGCTCTAGTAAACTAGTATTTGTATGTTAACTTTGTGAATTTCCAACAGAAGTACAAGTAATTATCATTTGGATTCAACTCAGAAATATCACTCTGAGTTTGTAGTGTCTAGTGTCCTCTCCATCCTTCCTGAACCTTTCCAGGAAAATTTTTCTTCCAGGAAAAGATATTCTCTAGAAACCACCAGCCTGACTCTTACCCTGATTCATGATTTCAGGGAAGAGATTTGGATAAGAATGTTCAGTTAAATCGTTGGATTCTACGTAAAATGATTCAAAAATACTAACCCATCTTTACTTGGCTATGAAGAACTACAGATTATTCAAGGATTATCTGAGCAGCAGAGATATCAAATGGTGTTGACTAGGATGGGCAAACTGTCAGGTCTCCTTAGCAAAGCATAAAAGGGAAGGAAAAAGTATTTAAGAGACCTGCTTAATTTTTCACTAGTCAAAGAGTTCCAGCAGGCCAAGGCCAGTACTGAGAGTAAGAGATAGGAGAGCAGTCCAGCAGACTTTGAGCTGTAAGCCAGGACCCAATCCACAACAAAGCATCAGGTGGACCTTGAACCAAGGAGCAGCCCACCACTGGATATGGGCTGGTGGACAGTGTCAGACTGGAGGGCTGGTTAAGTGGGGTAGAAACCTTTAGCTCTATCTCCAGACCTTCTGCCTAACACAGAGTGACAGAGGATGGTGGCTATTGTTCAAGAATGGGTTTCTGAGTACAGTTTGTGTCAAAGTAGATGGTTTGCTTGTGGTGGAATAGACGTGTAGATTATTATTTAATTCGTGATCATAAATCATGTCCTTTTTGGCCACACAAGTGCCAATGACTTTTCAAGTTATTTTCAAGTAAATATTACTTCTGTTGGTGAATGGCCTGAAAAAGATGGAATCTTTCTTCATGGTGTAGCATAAAATATAACCTAAATTTGATTTTAGCTACATTTACAGAAAATCATGAAGAGGACTTATGACTTTTAATTCTGAAACATAGGGATTGTTTCTACACTATAATTAATTCAGTCTTTGATCCTATGCCGTAAAAAATTATGTAATTTTGTTATTAGTTTCATTAAAAGATTGATATTGTGCTCAGAATTTCAGCAGATTAAAACAGATTTTTCTTAGAAGTGCATTGAGGCATCTTTGTGGAGAACAATGTTACACTTTCTATTTGCTATCTGCATCAAGCAAACAATACAAATACGGGAACTAAATATGTATTCTTGTGTCCCAGTGTAGTGCTATGCAGAAACCCACAAGAAAACTCAGAATGAGCCACCTTGGGATAGGAAGTCACATCATCCCATTAGCATTGTGCTCTGTCTAGCACAGGTAATTAACCCCACTGCTGCAGTCCATCCAACAGTCTAAGAAAATGATCTTTATAAAGGTGCTTTGAATGGGCAATTTGCTTATAATAGTCTTTCTGGAAAACAGGTGGCTTGCAAAAGCTTTTTCAGATTTATGTTCACGCATTAGATTCTCTAATTAGTCATCAAATAAATTGGCTTCTGCATGATTTGTTGACTTGTGAGAAAACTAAAGAGAATTTTCTTAGGAAGAAAGTATGTGATGGTTTAGGGGCTTTTTAAGTAATTCTTCAGTTTCCAAGCACAAAGGTAGAAGACATCTAGCTCCAATATCCAGGAATCTTGATTCACATTCTCAGTTTTTCCTTGCTGGACAAAGAAACAAGCGTGATATCTGCTCCATTTCTCTTGAAAAATATTCTGTAGGAAAATGCTCTGCAGGCCGTCAAAATAGCACTTCCTTCACTGAAACTCATCATGCTCAAAGTCTCTGTTTTTATTGAATTCTCTGCTTTAACAGGTGAAAGCCTTTCTCACATATTTGAAAGGTCAAAATAAACATAACACAGATCATCAAATTACTACTTAATTGCATCTTATGATGGATTGGGACTCTGTGCTCCATTCATCCCATGTATTTTTTCTACTGAAATGAAAAATTACTTTGACTTCCACTTTTTATTTTAAATGTATTAGTCCTCCTCTTTAGACATTACAGTTATTAATGCTCAGGCTGCTGCTACAGCTCTGAATTCTTATCACTCACTCAGCTGATATTATTACCCAGACAAAGCTGACATCAGAAATGGTACCTTAATATTAGAGAAAGAAATCATGACTGGAATTATTCATAGATTACACAGCATACACTACTTGGGAGACAAAGAATGAGCAGAGTTGTTTTTTCAATAAAAATCTATAGCCTGATCCAAAGTCAATAAAAAAATTTCCATGACTTCAGTAAATTTTGGTTCTAACCCTATGTAATGAAATTTAGGAGGGAGGGAGCAGTTGTGTCCATAACATTTCTTGTCTTTTTGATGTAATTTAACAGCACTGACAAGAAATTTATAAAAATACAGCAGAGATTTCTGGGTGTGTTCACTGCAAAATCAAACAGGAGCCAGAGCAGTTTATGATGCTAAAAAGCTGAAGGAGAGAATAAGAATAATCAGAGTATTTTGCAACTACGTAAATAACAATGATAATAAAATTTCATTGTACATGAGCTAACACAAAGCTCAATACTTGCCTAATACAGCTTATATCAAAGTGAGAAGATACCTTCATTGTTAACAAATTTAAAAAGTGTTGTAAAGGTCAAAAAGACCATGCTTTTCTCACTAGACATTTTCTGCTGATGCAACTACAGATATTGTTTCTCCTTCCCTCAGGTGTTTCTTTGCTGCTGATGTGTGTCTTACAAACCAAGCTTCCTGAGAGACCTCTACTATGACCGTGAGATGGAGATGATACTGAAATCAGGAACAAGAAAATAGCATGGAATGTGTTCCACCACAATTTTAGATAAATACAAACTGGAAAATTTGCTCTAAGCACACTTACTGAATTGTAAAAATCTTATGATAGGTTTAAGTGATTTTTCAACCTGTAACCATACACATATGCAAAGCTATGAGATAGCACTGCAAAGTGTTAATGACCCTTTGAATGGATCCTGTGTATGGAAAGGCTTAGGATGATTAGGCAGGGATAAATATGATTACACATATTCAAGGAAGCTCCTCTGATTCTCAGCAACATAGTTTTATAAAAGATTACATGAGTTCTCAGAATCTTGTCCTGGTAGGTATCTTCTTGGTTATCTTCTAAAAACAATAAAAAGCTATTTTGGCAGATACTTGATAACTGTCTTATTAAAATAACATCATAAAAAAAAAATAGCTAGAACACAAAACAAGATTAAATTAGTCCAAATCTTATTCCAGAAGGAAGGTGCCAACTATGATGGAAGTGCTTTAATACCAGAAACAGCCATGGTTCTCTTTGGCAGTATTTAATAAAGTTTTGAATCATCATGATGGGTGACAGCAACAGATTTGTTGGTACTTGCAGTAATTTACACATGGTCTCATCATTAAAGAATTTGAATGACGACTGCACATACTATTCCTCTGGTGACTTGGATGCTTAATTCTTTGCTTGCCAATCTGGGTGGCAATGAGCAGCAGCCTCCCTCAGCCATTTAAAGTCTTATAGAAGGTGTGGTTTTACACAGTATTTGGTTTTCTTGACAGTATTATTTGGAGAATAGAACCAGGAAGAACAAGGCTGATGACATACTAAGCCCACTGTCAGTTTTGTCAGCTTAACAACATGGGATCAAAGTCCCAAATAATGACTGGGTTTATTGGAACAGAAGCACTTTGAGAGTTGTCATTTGCTAAATAGTCTTAGAACAAAACAAGATATTAATTGACAAGGATACTGATGAAAGATGCTGACGTTACTCCTTTTTGAAGATATTGAGGCTAATTAAAATAGTCTGTTGTCTTGTGCTGCTTCTCTGTCAATAATGTTTTAGTTTTATTTAGAAATGTCAGATGTTACTTAATTGCACAATGGATAAAGATTTAATTAGCAAGTGGGTTTTTTAAATAATTGAAGCTTACTGCTTAACAAAACATTGATTGAAATGTTCGATACTAAACATTATATCATGTTACATCTGCTTTTCAACTTGCTAATGATGCCTGTGACTAGTCAGGCTGTTTTCACAAGCTATAATTGCTGAGAGTAGCAAGTTAATAATAAAGACTGTAAAAATGTGGTTTTTAAACATTTTAACTCACTAAAATTCTTCTAACTTATTTAATAATTTGATTAAAATCACATCATTATTATATCATGTTAGTAAGAGTCATGGACTTTCAGTTGTGTAGCGGAAGACTGATTTTACAGGATGTTTGAATCAGATTCCCTGTATTTGTTTTCTTTTTCCTTTTTATTGCTTTTGCAGTGGAGTCATGGAGTAATCCACTAATAAAATCTATGGCCTGTTTGCTATATAAATAAATTAATCTAGTTTAATTTGAGCCACTAAAGAGAACAGATAGAAGTCAGTAAAGAATCAGTAAAATGGTAGCAGTGATAAGACAGTTGGTAGGACATGTGGAATGCTCTTCGTATAAAAGACATAACTTTTGTTTTTTTAAACAGTAAATTCTTCTCTGGTATTTTGGGGAATGGAGACTGACGTGCACATTGCCTCAGCAGGGTCTCTGACAATGACACACCTGTATCAGGGTACTATTAAAAGATTGTAAAAGCATTGACAGGACAGGTAATCTTGCAGGCTTTTTTTTTGTTTTACGTGCTTTTTCTTCCTGTATGTTGTCACTGGTGAAAAAAAGCATTGATGATTCACCCATTGAAAACCACTTGCTGACTACTCATTTAGGCTTCCTGGCAGGAAGAACTGCAGATGGAACAGCTGCAGCCACACCTGCTGGCTCCCCATGCACAGCTGGTTTGCAAGGCTGAGGAGGTTGGGGCACGGGCCAGAAAGCCAACAGCACTACAGTTAATCACATCGACAGAAAAACTGGGCTTATTTCACAGACTTGGTCTGTGAAATCATTAACATGAGTACAAGCTGTTCCATGGAAATATAACATAAACACAGCGAATATTAATGACACCCAGTTGACTCCTGTGTCCAGCCTCTGCGGTGAGATGGAGTCGTGATTTCCTGATTGTAATGCCAGGAGATCTACAGAACTAACTTCCCTATGAGGTACTCCCAGTGTATGAAAAAAAACATAAATTCAGTATGACTAAAATGGATTTGAAACATTAATCATGTTGGTATCATTTTCATGCTTTGCTGTAAGAAACTGTAGAATTAAATGTGATATTTATAAATTGCATATAGACTCAAGATGTTATTTCAAAATATCATAAAGAGATTATATATATCCATACACTATGAGCTGTGAACACCTTACATGTGGTTAATTGGCATTTTATATTACAGAAAATGTAAATAAAAATGAAAAATGAGCCCCTTAACGTGAATTATAACTACAATCCTTGTCGAGAGATATACATTTTACGTAGTTATGTATAAATCTATGTTTACTGAAAAATGGAAGATGGGTCATGTGGGAAAGAAGAAGGTGACATAATATGCAAATATTGTAAAGACAAATCTTTTCATATAGTAATATCACCAAATGCAATAATTTTCATGGGTGGTGTATAAAGACAAAAATGTAAACAAAATTACACCTAAAAAAGAGAGTCAGGCCAGCTATTATGAAGAGACATTTCCTACTGCCTCCTAAAACTTCAGTTTTAACTCTCTAATTAATTACTTGTTGTATAGACTGTCACACTAGCCCTTTTTCAAAAATTGTGATGATGAAGACATTGCTCCTAACAGAGCCCTAGTTCAAATCTGAAGCACTCAGGAAGAAGGTTATCTCAGAATTTGTTCATTTTCTGTAAGTTTTGCAACATCTAAATTTTGCTGCTCTAAGCGTACAATCCTTTAAGAGACCAGTTTGTCCCAGAAAGGTAAGAAATGGGCCCATTTGTGAACTTCAGATGGTTTTACCTCAAAGGGCTAAAGCCTTGAGCTTCAATCTGGTGATAGCACTTTCCCCTTCTTTGAAACAATGGATGCATTTCCCTGAACTGCTGTAAATCCAGTCTCAGGTTATCAATTATGGCAGCTAGCAAATTCCTGTAAGAATTGCTGAGTTCCAGACAGAATCTCATGTAGATTAGCTTCACAGTGAACACTCCAGGGGACAGCTCTGCAGCTCATTTCTTCTCCTTGGCCTTCTCTTCTGTTTTAGATGTGCAAATGATTATGTACTTGAAATTTTGGATAAACTGCTCAAATTATCAAAAATTAAATGAGTAATTTTCTGCATTAACTGACTTTACTCCTTGTAATGTTGTTTGAGACACAGGCATCTAGAGGGGACAGAGAAGTAAATAAATCAGCAGCTTCTCAATGTCTGTCCTGAAGACGAACAGATACAAGACTAACGTCTCAAATGCACTTCCACAAACGGAGAGAAAAGAAATGCTGCAATTATTTGCGGGTTCTTTCACTGCAAAAGGAGACTTGGGGTGTTTTACAGCAATTACACGGGAGGTCAGCCAGATGCCAGCAGAATGCCATGGGCCTTCTTATTGACCAGAACTATTTCATTCTTCCTTCTACAACTCTACCTGCCTAGGTGAAGGCTCCTGGTGTACTGAGAGCTTGCTGAAGAAGGAGCTGTGATCTGTGCTTATAGACCTTGTACAATGCAAGGTGTGTGGTGCTGGTCCGGTACTGAGGGTCCTAGTTCCTACCAGAGCACAAAATCCAGAGCAATTAACGAGAAGGCAGTGAATTAAAGAAATATGAACATTGATCTAATATCAATGTCCATCTATTAATGGACAAAGACTCTCTAACAGTTTGGAGTTACACAGTGTATGTTTATTGCGGCCCAGGCAGTGCATGGGATATCTCCCTAATGCACACTGCAAAGTTTCATAGGTGATTACAAAGCTTTTATGTACAAAAATGTTGAATATACAAAATACAAATGCATATTCATACCCTTGTCATTTCCCCTTCTCCGCTTCGTATGCTAATTGGCAAGGAGGCTGTTAAGCATGCCTGGTTTGTTTTCTGAAATGAGTCAGGGGTCTTTTTTATGAGGAATCAATTAAAATGATGAAGTAAACTAAGTCTTCCTCGCTCTGACCTTTTTACCTTTTCTGGTATTCGTGACAAATGAATCCTTGGTAGAATTTGCAGTTTCCTGCGTTCAGTCTGTTTCCTATCATGGGAAAGCTGGCTATTGTCCATAAAATTGACAAGCAATGAGTTATTAGATCCTGGATATTTTATCTGAGATCCGGCTTCTGTTGGGCAAAGCTTATTTGTCTCTTTTTTAGCTAACACAGCATCTATTCTAACTGTAATCCTAACTTTTCTAAAATTCTTAATTCCTCAAAATTACCATCTCAGCAGCATGTTCTATTGGAAAGGCAGTTCAGCTTCTTTAGTCCAGTGGACAGAGCACCTGAAATCGCAAACTTTGAACGGACTCAGTGGTGTTTGCTTTATTGACTTGGAGCACTGACAAATCCTTCTGGCATCATCCTGGCAAATAAATTCAATTCACTGGTGTAGAGTGAGTCACATCTTTCAGATGAGCAGACAAAACCCATATGTGCGAAAGCATTGCAAGGGGTTAAAAAGGAGAAATTATCTTCGAAAACAAAACTTAAATCATTGAATAATAATGAAAAGTTCAAGTTTCCGTATACTGCAGTGGCATGCCTGTTACTTCGAAATAAACGGTGGAGGGGAAAAAAGAAGTGAAAAGCCCCTCTCAGCACCTAATTTTAATAACTTTTGGCAGTCGGTTACGGCCGTCGGCCGGGACTACAGCCCCCAGCAGCCCCCGCGCGGCCCGTGGCGCGCCGGGCGCGCACCCAGCGGGCCGCGCGCGTGGCGCTGTCGTGGCGCTGGCGGGTGCAGGGTCCGCGGCCGCCGCGCCGAGCCCCGCCGTGTCCCTGCGGCGCTCCTCCTCCTCTTCTTCCTCCTTCTCCTCTTCTTCCTCCTTCTCCTCGTCCCGCTGCTCCCGCGGCAGCTTAGGGCAGAGCCATGAGGCGCGCGGGGCTGGGTAAGCGCGGCGGCGGGGCCGGGCCGGGCC
>VZTB01006094.1:9596-92232 GCA_013397245.1 Thryothorus ludovicianus | reverse complement strand
AGGGGAGCTGCGCCCGTGGGTGCGGGCTTGTGGCAGGGCTCGGGAGATTTGGCGGGCAAAGGCTGTCACCCCTGCCTCTGCCTCTCCTTCTGGCCTAGCTAGATTTACGGAGCAGCGCTAGGGTTTGTGTTTCACCATAGAATACGTGAAACCTTACCATAGGATTTAGTTTGGAAGTGACTTCAAAGGTCATTTACGTCCATCCCCCCCCCCATGCCGTGACACCTTCCTCTAGATCAGGTTGCTCAGAGGCCCATCCAGCCTGGACTTGAGCACTTCGAGGGATGGGGCATCCACAACTTCTCTGGGCAGCCTGTGCCAGTGCCTCATTACCCTCGCAGTAAAGCATTCCATTCTAATACTGCATTTAAACTTACTTTCCATTTGAACCCATTCCTCTTGTCCTGTCACTGCATGCCCTTGTAAATAGTCTTGCCCCATTTAGTTGTGCTGTTGTTGTTTTAACACCGTGTTAGTTTGAGCTATGTTCCCACGGGTAGGCAGATTTGTTGCTCTTCTGTAAAGTCCTTTCCATATGCCGAAACTGTTTGGTTTTTATTTTTAAGTACTTCTATATGTTTTCCTGCCATATTTAGGGAGTAAAAGCCAAGAATCTCAACTATTAGAAGTTTATTACAGATACAATCTGGTGCAAGTTGAGAAATCCTTGCAGAGTTCCTGCTGAGTGTTTTGAGCAGCTTAGGCCTCATTTTTCAGCCAGCAGTCATGTTGATAACTAGAAGGAAACTTTGATCTCCCACGTCTTGTTCTACAGCCATGTGGGTGCTGTGATGGCACTGTAAACCTTAGGAGGTGTTTACACCTCTGAAATACATGACTGACAGTATTTAGGGCTAAACCAGGTGTGTCTCACACTACCCTAGATTTACTCCTACACTTCAGATTTGTATTGTGCAGTAGTATTTTCATGAAATAAAACAAGTCTTGGGAATGCTTCTTAGTGAATGAAGAGAAGTGTTAGGATGTTTATCATTAAAAAATGGGCATTTGATAGTGCTTAGTCCTTTCCTTTGTCAGACTGACAGCTCCCTCTTGGTTGGAGTGGAGGCCACCCAGCTGTGTGCTGTTTCTGAAGAGGGGATGGATGTTCATGCAAGGAGTTTTGAAACAGCCTCCTTTTCAGCTGTTTCTGACAAATAATGCCTTAAGGATCATCCTGGAACTGCTTTTTAAAAAAATCTTCTGAAAGGTTAAACAGAACACTTAAACATCTGTTACCAGCTGCAGTAAAAATTTCTGCTTTACTGATGCAAATATGCTGCACAGACAGACTCTCCAACAGTTAGGAAAGTTGGTGTGTTTCATTGACAGCGCTGGAGCACAGGGAACTCATGTCCCAGAGACATGTGCTAAATTTGCAAAGCTTTGGCTCTCCATTCTTTACAAAAAACGGACATATTCATGAAGTTACCCAACATGCCTATACATATTCATTACCTGACCCCACCTGTCCTGCTCTGTATTAAAATGAGTTTCAAGTTTGACTATGGTTGTACAGTTCTCTTCTTGAAATGGGTCGGTGGGGTTTGAAATGAGTCAGTGGTCTTCTTTGTCATGGCAATCTCTTATTTCCCTCTTGTTAGTAGGGCAGCTTGTCCTTTGGGCACAGTCCAAACCCCCTGACCAGGTTCTGGCCAGCTTCAAGCTCAGCTGCAGTCACGGTTTCTTCATCTCTACAATATGATATTTTTCTTGTCTTGCTTTAGGAATACCACTAAGTCAAGTAAATAATGTATTGTGTCAGCTCTAGCTGGGTCATCTGCTAATAATTTGCTAGTATTTAACAATCTACATTACTCCTACTCTTTTTGCTAAGCTCTACTCTTTTAACTCCTAATTTTCTTAGTTTCTTGCTTCATTACCTTGACATTTCATCTGTCATTTCAGAACTATTTTTATTTAATAGGCTGGAAAAAGAAGCTGGGTACCAGCCCCTCTGCAGTTGTCACCAGGTACCTGGTACCTCTCTCTTAGGCTGCAGTTATGTTTGGTCATGTCCCTGTTACAGATCAATGAGCAGTGTAGCAGGACAGCCTGCTGAACTGCCACGCTGAAGTTTCTGTGCTTCCCATGAATAGTTGTAGCCAGGCTTTTTCCTTGTGCTTCCTGTGACATAAGAAGAAGAAACTGTGCCTTTTGAAAAGCTTTGGGGCACTTGTTCATGTCTGCATTGTCACAGTCCATTTAAGAGACCCAGTTTCAGTGTTTTGGCATGAAGCTGTGTGGTATATTAACTTATAATCAAAATAATGTGTCACTTGGTAGGAAGCACTGTAGTTAGATGCACTTATAAAATCAGACACACTGAGAACAACCCTGACTCTATAAATCATAATATTTACTTACATTTCTGTGTTAGACATTTAATTTAGGTCAGGGTAAAAAGGTTTCTTGACTCACTGTGATGAAATAAAAACATACATTTCATTGCAGTCTACAACTTCCTTGTGAGGGGAAGAGGAGGGGCAGGCACTGATCTCTTCTCTCTGGTGACCTGTGACAGGACCCGAGGGAGTGGCCTGAAGTTGTGTCAGGAGAAGTTTAGGTTGAATATTAGAAAAAGGTTCTGCACCCAGAGGGTGGCTGGGCACTGGAACAGGCTCCCCAGGGAAGTGGTCACAGCACCAAGCCTGACAGAGTTCCAGAAGCATTTGGGCAACACTGTCAGGCACTTGGTGTGACTTGTGAAGAGGGACCTGTGCAGCACCAGGAGCTGGACTTAGATCCTTGAGGGTCCTTTCTAACTCAGAAGATTCTGTGATTCAGTCTTGTTGGAGATCTGTCTAGCTTAACTTATAGAGTAACAATTTACAATACAAATGAGAAAAATCATTACTGAGATCTAAAGGGTGACTTACTGGGTAATTATAAAATTATAAGATATGAAAATAGCATTGTAATGCTCTATTTTAAAATATTATGTATGCCAAGCATACAATGAAGCTTTCTGAGACAGAGCTCTCAGTGTGAATGTGGTTGGTATCTCTTCTCTCCTTTTTTTTTTCAAAAACAAAAAATCCACCCAAACACATAAGTCTTTAGAGTGTATTTAAAAGGCATTCAATTTTAGTGTGTCATCCTGACTAGGCAAGAAAATAATTATTTATATTTTAAAAATATTTATTAACGTTATAACTGGATTATATTGAATTACTCTAGTGGGATCTTTATCATAAAGCTTATAGTAGTTCTTTTCTGATTGTCTTTCTAAGTCTTGGTCTCTCTTCATTGTTTTCAATTCTTAGACTGAAGTTCTAAGAGTGATTTTTGTCTTGACTGGACATGACTTTAATTCCCTTGTGCCCATGCTGCTGTCCAACTGCTGTCTGTGGGAGATCTTTATTAGAGGTTGGAAGAAGTGAATGTGTGGGGCTGAGCAGCTTTCATTCCCTTCTGCCCCTCATACTGTGCTGACTCAGTTGTCTGGATAATAGTCCTGAAGATACATCACCCAAAAAAAAAGGCAGGAGTGAGAACAGAACTGCAAAATGGTGCAGCAGTGCAGCAGTGCTCTGCTCAGAGGTCTGGCTTCCTCTCTAAGGTCTTGTTTCTAGAGATACTCCTGTGATCATAGTATAGTTTCTCCTTTAAATGTGTGATTGAGTGATATTTTTCTTTATTACAGAACAGTCTCAACTTTCCTGTTTTCAGTTTGATTTACCACATGTAATGGCCTCAATGTTTTGTTCACATCTCCATGAAGTGCCTGGATTTATTTCCTTAGAACTTGTCTGAAAACACTATCAAGGAAAAAAAAATTACAGCCATTCCTTAGTTTCTCTTATTTGCATATTGAAGGGCAGCTTATGCATTTAGAAAAAAGTTGAGTCCCTGTTCCAGGAGCGTGCAGAAGACTTGCTGCAGTGGTGCTGTCTGTGACTGCTGACTGTTGTGTTTGCAGGTGATGGAGCAGCTGCGGGGAGCTATGGCTACACCAACAGTGGCTACAGTGTTTACGAAGAAGAGAATGACAGGTTAACAGAAAGCCTGCGTACCAAAGTCAGTGCCATTAAATCGGTGAGTATCAACTGCAGTGGTAACACCACGCTCGTTAAATTCAGGTACATGAGTCAGGGAAGCAGTAGACTTAGTTTAAAACAGAAATTTAAAACTGATATGTTAACCTGGTTGGATGTTAGGTACCACCAAAGCTGCTCTATCACTCCTCAGGTGGATGGACGAGGGAGGAAAAAGTACAATAAAAGGTTCATGCATCAAGATGAGGCAGGGAGAGATCACTCACCAATTACCATCATGAGCAAAACAGACTCGACTTGGGGAAAGGAATTTATTGACAGTCAAATCAGTAGGGTGATGAGAAATAAGACATAAAATGCCTTGCCACTACCTTTCCCTTTTTCCTGGGCTTGACTTTACTCTCAGTTTTCTCTACTTAACCCCCAGTGATGCAGGGGAACAGGGAATGGGAGTTGCAGTCAAAAGAACATTTCATGTGAAAACAGCTCTTAGAAATAGCATGCTGATATCCTCTGAAGGAAAAGCTTGGCATTCTGATTCCTTTCAGAAATTGAGGACTTCTTTCAAACAAGTGTAACTGAAAGACAGCTCTGAGATTGAAATTTTATGGATTTCTTGTTCTTAAAAGCTTAAGGTTTTATATAGTACATTCCAGTGAATTTTTTAGGCTTGAATTCACTTGGAGTCTTACTGCTAATACTGCTGTTTAAAATTGCTTTAGTCTCAAAGAGAAATTTAATGGGTTTAGAATAAGAATTTGGAGCAAGCTAAGGGGTAAAAAAGAAGCTTTGACCTTTGTCATCAAGTTTCATTTCTTCTCTCCTGCTGTGGTATGTTACATTTCAAAATCTGTGTATGTCAACAGAGCAGTTCATGGTGCCCCAAGGAGCTCTTTCTGGAGTTGCATCTTTTAGTGCAATGGGATAATCTTGGCATATGGAATAGCCTTCACATAATCTTCCAAGAAGCCTCATGGAAAATCAATTTCACTCTTAATTGAAGTGTATCAGTATGGCATGATGAGATTCAAGTTTTGACATGTGAAAATAAATATGTACTCAAACCAATGCTTGTGGTTCTCTCTGCTGTGTGCCAGCAGTTTTAACAGTTTTTCTAGGAAATGGATAATTGCTGCAATAATTCAAGTAAGAATGCTCCTCTTCCCTTCTGGAAAAGGGGAAGAGGGAACATTGAGTACTTTTTGTTACTCTTTAGACTCATCTAGTCAGATGAAAAATCTTTATTTCCTTAAGAGTTATTGATAGAATACTGTGCATGTTATTTTGTTTTTTGAAAATATCAGATGTTGCTTGCACTGGGAAAATGCTAGTCATGTTATGTATTTTCAACTGGGCTCTCTAATCTGTGTATTAACTGATTGCTCATATTTAATACTTTTTAATTTTTGTTTTTGGTATTTTTTTGATAGCTTTCCATTGAAATTGGAACAGAAGTTAAAAACCAGAATAAAATGTTATCAGAAATGGTAAGTGTTGAATAACTAGCTTTCTTTAAATATGGGGCTAGATTAGAAGTTAATAATGTAAAGCATCCTGTCTTTTAGTATGAACATTGGTTGACAGCTTATTGTTGACTGTAACATGTGACTGATTTGTCAGCAGTATCAATATTCCTGTTCAAAAAGATAAGGTATGCAAATACATTACTCTTAAGGCACAACCAAGATCTTTATGCTTCAGATACTAGTATAGGTTTTCAATTAGCAAATGTCTAGTATCATTAAAAAGGCACTTCTATATTTGATTGTATTCAAGAATAGAAGAAGGAAGCAAAAAATAAGGGAGTCTGAAATGCCTTTTTTGCTTACACTTTGCTTTGGCTTGGGGCAAAAATAGCACTAGATAAATGGCTGAAAGTTTCTCCTGGTTAATTTTTGCCTCTAAAATAATTTTAGACTTGGAAATCTTGAAAAAACAGGAAAAAACTATATTTAGTGAGCTGGGAGGGTACTTCTTTTCTCAGAGTAACATGTTTTTTGTTCTTTTGTTTGCTTGTTTGTTTTTTTCTAAATGTAGGAGAATGATTTTGACTCTACGGGTGGACTTCTAGGTGCAACTATGGGCAGACTGAGAACACTCTCCAGAGGAAGCCAGACAAAGCTATTATGCTACATGATGCTCTTTTCATTATTTGTTTTTTTTGTAATATACTGGATTATTAAACTGAGGTGATGCATGTTACCTCTGGTTTACATTGTGTAATTTCAACTGCAGTCTTAGTTGATGAAGACATTGATTTAAAGTGGCATATTTTGTGGATAAAACACAGGGAAATTGTAAATTGCATTAACAATTAATGCGAAGTTATATATAGTTTTCTTAATGTATCAGAGTTTTTCCATCATCCCCTGTTTTGGGGGGATTATTTGTAAATATGCAGAAACTGCTAGCATAGCAGGATGGATTTTTTTAGGGGAAAATAGTTTTTAGAATTGATTGAAAAATTCAAAGAACCATGGTTATTTGAAAATGAAGTAATTGCAGAATTTCAAGACTTTCTTTTTCATTCTGCTTTTCATTCTGGGCCATGCTCTAAATTAGAGCTCCAGTTTCAGGCATATAGTAATTTCAGCTGCAAAAACACAAAGAGTATGTGAATCTTTCTAAATAGATCTTACCTGTGGATTTTAAAAAGACTGGCCTGAAGCTAGCAAATGTAAGAGTGGTACCCCCAAAATTACTTTTGTGGTTAGATCTGATGATGTTTAAGTAGCTTAAACTGCATGTTTTGAAAAGAAGTTACTTAAAACTGGATTTTTATTTTTTAATTTAAATGTGACAGATCATGTTTACACATCTACTCTTTTAAGCAAATGCCTTTCATCATTGGGACCAACCAATATGGACACAGTACAAATATTTTCTTTATATTTAAAGTATTTAAAACTGAAATGATTCCATTGAATCACTTGAACTTTTACCATTAGTATCTTTACTTCTCAATTAGTGATAGTCTAAATCTACAGTGCATGATGTCTGAAATATAATGGCAGATATTTTGAATTTTATATTGAAGTATCTTATGATGCATTTGTTGGGGGTGCAGTCACATTAAGATACTTTATTTTGAAGATTAAGCTTTGGCTCACCAAGTAGTTTCTAATCATTGCTGAGTTTAGCATTCAAAAAAAATTAAGTTTCCTAGATATTGAAACTGTATCTACAATTTTTGAAAAACTTTTCTAGAAATACTGTATGATGTGTTACCATTAATAACCAGTTATGAATTTACAAATAAAATGTCCTGTAGTATTATCCTAGTAAATGTTGTTTATTTTTTTTTTTTCTGTAGAATACCAGTGTATTTTTTTGGAAATGGTTCTGTATTTAATAGGCAATTCTTTTTTTTTTTTTTTTGATAAATTATACAAGCTGCCTCTTCCGGCTTAAATGGCTGTTTTAGGAAGACTGAGTAACCATGCACATTCTTTAGGCAATTCTTTTTATTTTTAATTTTTTTTTAAATAATTATGCACAAAACATGATACATTGCTGGTGAAGTTCAGGCTTCCACAAGCTTCACATACACTTAAACAGGTGTTTGTAGAATTCTGCAAATAAAGATTTAACATTATGTCTATCACCAAAAGTCCATGACAGAGTGGAGTACAAATTGATAGCGATTTGGCAAAGATGACAGAGCTCATTTTGGTGATTGCTTGCTAAAAGTGAAAGTTAGGGAAGGTACCTGTAATTGAGAGGAAAGGCACTGTTCTGGGGCTTGGTTATGGCAGGGAATCAATTGTGCCATAATTGTTCATCTTGAAAGCAAAGCTATACTGAAATGAGATTAGGCTACATAGCTTCCATTCATATGGAAGTTCTGTTTCATAATTGTCAGCTTAGGTGCTCTAAAATGTAGATAAGGCTTGATTAAAGAACACATTTTTTTCTGTGTGCTTAGCATGGGTTGTTGGAAAACTTAAGTAACCTGCTGAAAAAACAGAATGCAGTAAGCTTTCAAAGTGCTTCATATCAACAAAAATTTGACACTGGAAAACACAAAGTAGTAATGCTGAAAGACCTTGATGTTCATTTTGATGGCAGAATTACTGCTCTGTTTTCTGCTTGAAGTGTACTGGCTGTTTGTCTCCTTCAGGGTGCAGCACAGGTCGTGCTCGTGCTTTCTTCATTTTCAAGGAAGAGCGGAGATGCGTCACTTTCTTGGAAGTATATCCATGTATTTGCATATGATGGAGAGCATGGTTTCATCTGTGCCACCTCCTATTGACACTAATCTCAAGTCTCTGCAGAAATATAAAGGGTAGAGTTAAACATTTGAATGCTGTTTTGATGGTGCTCTGCTGCACAGCTTGCCCAGAATTACTTACAAATTGCATACGAACGCCACATGCCTGCAGAACCTTATCCACTGGCTCCTGGGCAGGTGGGCTGTGATGGTCCCACAACACCCCTGCTGGTCCTGCCCCAAACCTCTAGGTGCCTAAGCCTGCAGTTAACTGTAGGAGGGGAGGGAGCTTTTCCAGGGCCAGCAGCAAAAAGCATTGCAGCACTTAAATTTGCTTAACTGTGGTAAAAGAGTCAACCAGCACATGAGGTATGGGAGAATTGCACAGAAAGGGTACAATTGCTATTAGTGGTTTTTAACCAATCTAGGTTTACCTAATGGCTATATAAGATCTGGTAAAAGTCTTATTAGTATTATATAGTACCTTGATGTTACAGAGTATAATATTACAAGTAGTGTTGTATACTAGTATAGTTTCATAGACTCTATAGAGCTTCTGTGCTTTAAAAATGAATGGCTGCTTCAAGAATATTTACTCTTAATTTGATATTTCTAATCACACTCATTTAAAGCCTGCCATTATCATCACTAAGTCATCCCTAACAGTATTGCCTAAGTTCCCTGTGCCAGCCAGAGTGCTAACTACTGCAGCCTTGAGCAATTTTACTCACAAATATTTTACCTCTGGGGAGAAGAAAAAAACACCACCAATAAAACCACCAGAACAATTCTACCTCTACTTTGTAACCTGAAGATTCCCCACTTTTCTATTGGCCTTGCTGAAGGCAGCAGGCCTGGAACAATGGTTGGTTGCATGTTCTTTGTGCTGCAGTGCTGTGTCTGCTTTGTCAAGCTGCAGAAAGCCCCTGCCAATGCTCAGCATTTGGCATCTTCACTGTAGCAACAGCAAGTAACTAATCCTCAGAGCTCCTCTGTGAGCCTTGCTGAAGTCCTCTCTCTGCAGCAGGAATCCTGGATGCATGGGGCTTGTTTATATGAAGTTATAAATAGGCAGTGGTAAGATCTGGCTTTGGTGGGGTGTGGGACAGACAAGTCAGTCTCACACATCTCAACACTTTTTGTATGTTTTGTGCTTGTGTGTATCTTTACAAATTTGCTGATCATTATATTTTTGTCTCTATGAAGTGAGATAGGGCATATTGCTTACAGAATCTACAGCCAGGTGACTAATGCTGATCTCTCCTCTGGAGACACAGGATAGAAGGTTTACCCCTAATTTAAGAGGATTAAGATGATAAAAGATTCAAATCAGCCCTCTTCTGGGAAAGAAACTTGCTTTCATCATAAGAAAACAAAACCATGGGATTAACTATCCTGCCAGAAACTCTACAAGGAAGCTGGAGAAGAGGACAGAGTAAAGTCAGCTTGCATATCAGTTATTTAATGTATGCTTATGATTTGATAGTTTATATTATATCAAGAATGCATAATTAATACAGCACATAAATATTTCAAAATATATAAATACTGGAATTTAATCGTTTTTGTAAGGGACATTGTTAGTCTAGTGCTGTAAAGGTTTCTGATCTGGCACAGTAACATTTTGCTTTTGATTTCTGCATCACCTTTTTGTTGACACATGACAGAGCAGCTCATCCTGAGCTACCTGCAGCCCTGCTGAGGTGAGCAACAACCTGTGGTGGCTTCTCCCTGACCAAGGACCATGAGGAACCAGCCTGCACCACACCAGGCAGTTTGTAAAGGTGTCATTTTGAGGGAGAAAATCTCTAGCTACTTGTTGAATGTCACTGAATAGTTTTCTTTAGAGAGTGGGAGTTAACCTGAAGAAGGAGAAAAATCCAAGTATTGTGTTTTATCCCTCTAAAATATTCCCTTCAAAGAGTTTCCTTACATTTAGGAAATCCCATGTGTCTGAAATACTCACTGTAGGTTATAAGACTTCACTCAACCAAATCAAAATATCTAAATGGTAAAAATGAATCCACATCTTAATGAATAAAACAAAAAAATTCAGCCATTCCCACCCACCAAACTCAATCCAGGTTATCAATAATTTCTCCTTAGGTAGCAACAGGAGAAAGAAGCCCTCCACGTTGTCAAATCATATTTCCCTTCTCCATAGGAGCCATGCCATACAGCTTTCAGAAATGTGTCGAGCACTGCTTGAAGGAGACAAAACAAGCTCCCTTTAATCTTAGACTACCCTAATTTGAAGGTTATGAGATAAAGTTGTTTTAATGATTAGGAACCCTCTAATTTACAGCCTGAAAACGTATTTCTGAGTAGTGTCATCCAAGATAGTCTGCAGTTTAACATTCTGTAGTTGGCTGATGTTGACCCCTCTGCACCCTGAGAGACAGCTGGACTTTGTTTTGCAGAAGCTAAGCCATGTCTCTTATTCTGCCCCTAAAACTTTTGGTCTCAGTTTTCCTGAAAATCAGGGCTGGTCCTTACCCCAGTCTGAGCCCTCCATTGTGTGTGGTTTCCCTGGCCATAAAACAGGGACAGGTACCCATCCTCAGCACAAGCAAAGTTTTAGATCTTGTAATGTGCTGTATGCAGCTCATGGCACACTACATCTCTTAGCTTCAAGCTGGTAAAATGTGATCATGTTTTCAGTTGTGCCTTCCGTACCATTTCTTACCTACAGCTGAGAAGCTGCTCAGGGAGCTCCTCCACAAAACCACATGGAATTGTATTGAAGCCCTTTCTGTTCCCAGACAATCTGAGAGGAGCCTGCTGCACTATCTATGATGCAGATGTCTTCACAAAACTTCAAACTCCTGCCAAAATAAACTAAGAAATTTTCTTTCCCTTTTCTGGCAGTGATCAGTGCCAGTCAGACATGGGGAAGAAAGTGAGTTTTGGTGACTTTAATACTGGTTTCCCCTAATAGCCTGGCCTTATGCAGTGATCCCTCAGAGATGCTGCTCTCTGCTTTCCTGGTTAGAAGACCATCGGTAAATCCTTACCAAGATTTGCATGGCTCAGAGTATCACTGCTTCCCAGGTCCTTTATATACTGCTTTTTTTCAGCACAAACTGCACTTGATTACAAAATCTTTTCCCTTTTTTTCTTATAACTAATGATTTTTGGGTTTTAACTATTGTAAGGTTTTATTAGTGACAAGAATTTTCTCCAAAAAATGTGCTGATGAACCCTCAAGCCTAATATTTTGTGACTTCTTCCATCTTCAGACTCAGCTAGATTACCTATAGGCTGTCCAAATTAAGCAGGTTCTGAAGGAGGCTTTGTTCTTTAGAGGAGTTTGAGCTTCTGCCACCCAGTGTAGCAGGCCCCTGGCCAGGCTGGCACAGCCCACAGCCCTGTCTGCCAGTTCCTATGACCCTGTCCCCCCTCAGGGACATTCTGAAGGCCAAGAGGAGGGAATGTGTTGGAGAATGGCTTGAACAGGACAGCGATTCATTAGAAATGCTGTGCAGGTGAAACTGTTGCTGATGAAGCAAGGACAAGTTGGTAGATTGCAACATGCATGGAGCAGAAAACAATGAATTTCTGATGGAGCAAAAACAATGGGGCTTTGCCATTTCGCTTATGCCTTGCAATTCTAATGGTACAGAAAGAAACATTGTAATTGTTTCCTGAGGACAAGGATGGACTCTGGATAGAAAACTGTTAGGCCAGAAGCCATATGCAAATCATAAGCATCAAGAAATAACCAATCTACTTATAGCAACTATCAGTATCTAACCAATCATATTAGACAACTGTTTATGCAAATAAATGGCATCAGGAATTAACCAATTAGCACATAAGAAACTTACTAACCAATCAAAACATGACTGTATTCAATCCTAAGCAAACCTATAAAGGAGCAATGTAAGATCTAATAAATCGGAGCTGCATTATCAACCATATTGGTTGTCTGCATGTCTTCCCTCCTTGCCGATGGCAGGAATGAACATCACTTTGGCCTGCTCTGAGCATAAACCAAGGAGTAGAGCATAGCTCTACTTTAAAGTCATCACTGTACAGTTACCTGCTTTGATTTACTGTCTTAGAGGTAGATGTCATGTGCTTCATCTCCTAAATTCTTTCTCAAGGTACTCATAAAAGTCAAAGTGGTAGACAAGCATCTGTCTCAAAGCCTCTGCAGAAAAAGGTGGAAGCTGCAGGTTTCACAGATTACAGGAGCTAGTGTTAAGTCTTGTCTCAGCAGTTAGCTACAGACTTCAAAGCAAATTGTTTTTGTCAGCAGAAATGGATAGGTTTCATTTTGTTTGGTACAACTATAAATTGCTATAATTAAAAAAACTGATTAATTCCCCACAATTATCAGAACTCACTCAAGTTTAGACATGTTTTGTAAAGAATGAAAAACTATTAAACAATGAAATAAAAAATGAAACAATGAAGTATTTGAAGTAACTTTTTAAATATGTGAAGGAAAAAATCTTGATGGAAATAGATTACTTGTTAAAAAAATCCATTACAATTGTACAGTAGTTTGTTTTTTAACTATTCTCAAGTACAAATAGACCCTCATATTGCAATAACTATGTGACAGCTGAGAAGAAAAAAGAAAATGTGTATCTAAAGCATCTATGCATTTGCAATGCTACTTACATTTCTATTTCACATGAGTAGTTAATATTTTTCACTACTGCTTTTTCAAGCCTTTCATAATGTAGCAAGTAAAGAAATTATAGCATTCTTCCCATCACAGCCCACAAGAGTAAAACTGGTAAGAACCGGAAGCAGTTAGACACAGTCTTTAGCAGTTAGTAACAATCTTAATAAAAAAAAACCCCAACAAACCAAACTCTTTTAAGAAGACCACGTTAGTTCTTCCTCTAACAATTGAAGTGCACATAATTACTATAAAAGTATATGGATCACTACCTGAATTTTTTTAAAACTCAAGGAATCCGAAAAAATTGCAATGAACTTGATACTAAAAGGTTTCCTTCCTCTGATCTTTCATAGCCTGGGTTTTTCATATAGATGATGGGTTTGTTCAATAATTGATTTTTGCCAAGTCATGATGTCTTTAAGGCCTTTCAGACAGAGAGAAAAATAAACAAGCATGACTCCAGGCTAGTGCTTTCCTTCTCCAGAATCCTGCTATTAGGGTACAGTTTGAAAAGTCCATTCTTTATGGATTTTATATTGGCTTGTATTTTTGTATGAAATCTTTTGATATTTGGGCTCTAAGCTGATTTTTTTTTAAAACCTCTTCTGCTTATTGGAATCTGTAAAAGTGAGACATTTACATATATAAAATCAACCCAGTATAGACACCTGCACGGAGAAGCAGCTCTCTTAAATGACTTTTAGAAAATAGGCACTTAAGAAATGCCAGTTGTTCTACAAAGTTTAAAATGTTAATGATTAAATGACAGATATGAATAAAGTAAGTTGGCAAACAGTTTTGTGCCGTTTCTGTTTATGATCTTTGACACTAATAACTAAAATTTATAGACTTCATGCATTAACCATGCGTTGTGCTGTGTGTTCTTTGAAGAGTGAGTAACAGCCTGATGTGTCGAAGACTAACCAACATTTCTTTGGGAACTTCATAAAGATTAAGCTACAAAAATGTTTGTACATTAGGACTAGATGTCCTGCTGTGCAATTATACTGCTGCTACTGGACAAACATCACAGTGACGTGAATGGTTACTCAGACTGCTGTACTGAAAAGAAGGGCTTTAGGGAAGTTGCTGCTTTGCTTATTGTTACAGATTAACAAGATTCTGACTTGAACGTGTAATTGTTTATTTAGGTAAAACTCTCCTTGTCTCTTCCTGGACCTTTGGTTACTCAACAGTGGAATTTTACCGATTCAAAGAAAATTTCAGAGTAGAAATATCACACTATCTTTAGCCTCATTTATTTAGCCTTATTTATATAGTGTTTGTTTTGTCAGTACAAGGATACATTTCTTTAGCCAGCTGACTGTGTACACTGATAGGAAACACTCTGGATTTCTTCTAAGGAAAAATGTGTCTGTGCTGGTATACTTAGAAACTACTCTGGAATCCACACAGAAAAGCCCTGCTCGCAGCTAACACTACTATACTGGGATAGGAAATCTTAAACAAACCTATGTAAAAGCATGTACACATTAATCTGTACAGACTACAACATTTACAGTAAGTGCTGCAGGACAGGGATTAATTTTATTCAGAGTGCCTACTGCAGTAGCTCTTAACATCTCCATCACCAGTGACCATTAGTTGTTAAAAAAAAGGCTGTGAAAAAAATTACTAAGGCAAACCATCATGTTGATAGCTGGCTTAAAACCACTATCATGAAGCAGTCTGTGCCTTTGTAAGAAAATTTCAGGACTCCACTTGTCAAAAATATTGAGGATCTTGACTTACTGCAATGGCATTCTTGTTCATAAAATGCTATTAAAAATAGAAAAAGTAACTCAAGCTACCTGAGAAGAAACAAACTTTTTGCAGATTTTCTCAGGTGCTCTGCTCTCACTTTCCACAGACACATTTATCAAAACTTTCAACTAACTGAACCATTGGTTTGTCTAACTTTGGATTAGGTATTGTCTATATAAGGGCTGAATAGAATGCTGTTACTGCAAGAGAATCCAAGGCCAAGGTCCTTCCACAGAATATAAGATACTGACGCCAGGTACCAAGAAAACTGTTTCCTTGAGAATTTTGCTCTAAGTAGATGAGACTAAAATTTGAAGGGACTGCAATAAATTTGCAAGAAGGCATCTGTACAGTTTAATGATCTAATGACTTTCATTTAAGCAATTACATCTCTGGTGTGTCTCATAAAGCATCTAGTGTGAGTAAGTGGGTGGAGACTGCTATCAGAACAGACTACTGCAGAAGCCAAGTGGGGAACTCCAGTTTCACACGTACCTGGGGAAAAAGATAAAGCTGATTTTCAATAATTTTAGAAGAAAACTTCTGGTTTTAGTTCTGTTCTTGTAATCAAGATTACAAGCAAACAAAATGAATAGAGGAAAAAATTCACCAGTTGGTAGTTCTCAATTTTCCCTCTCTTTTTTCTACTCTGTGGCAGATGCCAGAGGTACATCAGGGAAAGAGTTTTCCTCTTTCATTTGACATTTAAGCTAACCTGTGGGTAGTTCAAACTTCACAACTGTAATGCAAAGCCAAGATTTGGTAAAGAAGAGTAAGTTTTAACACATGTCTACCCAAAGTTAATTGCACTGGGTGGAACAAGACCAACCACACTTGTGAGGAGCTGGTGATCTTTTTAAGTAGGTGATTGTTTAACAGGACATTTAAGAGGCTGAATTTCAGTTAAAGCCCCTTTGTATTTTCATCACTCCCTTACCTGTAAAACCTGCTCACAAGAACATCACTGGTGAATCCCATTCCTCCCCAAAACTGGAGACAGCTATCAGTCACTTCACGGGTCAGACGACCTGCCTTTAACTTAGCCATGGAAGCAAATTTCGTCACATCGTTGCCTTCTACATAGAGAGCTAATAAAAGAAGAAGAGGTAAAAAAGCAGTCACTCTGGAAATCACCTCCCCATGTTCTTTTAGCCTGACAAGATTCTTTGCACAAAGAGGAGCACATCTGGGAAGCAGATGTGGGAGCTCACCCACGGCGCGGTGCAGCAGCGAGCGCAGGAGCTCCACTTCGGTCGCCAGCTCGGCCAGTCGGAAGTGCACAGTTTGGTTGTGCAGGACAGGCTGGCCAAACACCTTCCGCTGCCTCGCGTAGTCAATAGTTTCTTTTATAATAGTTTCCATTGGTGCCAGGGCTGGAAGAAACAAAGCACAGAACAAGACGTCGTTTTAGCCAGGTCTGTTTAGCTTGTTGAAAAAGAAGGTTGTTTCACACTGTACAACCAACATACTAGGTTTTATAAAGCAAGTTGTTCTGTACATTCAGTTTGGGTAAAGCTTAAGTTCTGAGAAGAGTCTGGTACCTCCTTATACCATGAAGACATCTATCTCACTTGAGCCCCAAACTGCCAAAACCTGGAAGAGAGGGAAGTGGGTAGAAAAGAGGGAGAGTCATAGAAAGCAGTACCAACATTATGAGGTAAACTTTATGCTTAGTGTCTCGTTTGGGGTCCTAGTAAAAGCTTGAGGCAACTCCTACTTTCCATGCTAACTGTGTCCTGAAGATTTGTTAAAATCCTGGGAAAAAAATCTGAAGGCAGACAATGTAGTATGCTTGGTGAGGAATGCTGTAGAAAGGTAAATTGAAGGAAGCTTTCAGAGAGAAGGCAGAAACCTATTCTGAGATCAAGGAACACAAATAGACTCCTTATTACGCCTGCATTCTGTGATCAGATCCCAGCAGAGAGAAGAAAAAATTCACATCCACTTTAAAAAAAACCATTAAACAATCCTCCTAATGGAAGCAGAATGAAAATAGGGTACTGCGGTAAAAGAGGTGAGAGAGGCAGCAGATGATGCTTTAAAGCAGAACTAGTTTGCTGCTTCGTTCTGTCCACACTGAGACATATCCCATTTTAAATAAGAATAAAAGGGTTTCTTTTCCCAGGCAAACCAGCCTTGAAGTGAATGACTAAGCTATCAGTCTCTTGCAGTGTAGCTGGGATAACAGCAGGTACAGAATGTGTGCAGAATTTTGTTTTGCGGAAGTATACCCATGTTATTATGACAAGCAGCAGGGCATGATTTCACAAATCTATCTGTATGAGAAGGGTCACATTTTCTCTTTCCAAAATATGCGTATCCACATCCATTTGCATTTAGAGTCTAAAACACAAAACACTGAATGTGAAATGCAAAGTAAACCCAAGCCTTGGACTACTTTTCCTACCTGCCAGTTACTCACATGACAATCCCTTGCAGAAGCCTGGTGTGGTTTCATGTACCTTTTTTGCTCTATTTTCAAGATCACTGCTATTTAAATTTAATGTCTGTGCTGCTCTCCTGTGTAGGCTCTGCATCCCACCAATTCCCCTTGCCATGATCATTCACCATCACTTCCACAGAGCACCATTTTTCACATTATGTCTCCACATTCTGTAGGGTGATAAGCTTTTGTCATTACCTAAATATTTTCCCCCCCTTTCTCATACAACTAACCTCAATGCTTATTTCTCAGAATAGCACATACAGTAATGTCCTCGTTTCTTCTGTGTTAACACACAGTTTTGTCACCCAAATGCTGGATTTTGGAACAGGAAAATAAATTTCTATTTCCAGGAACATCTCTTGAATAGAAACACTGTCCATCCAAAGGAGAGTGTCACACAACACTGTGGCATGTATAACATCATCAGCTTTTTTACTTGTATCTCTTTGGCCTACAGCTTGAGAAATGAAAGAGCAAGGAGTATCCAGGCACCATTTGTCCCTTTCCCTCAGACTGAAATCTGGGAAGAATACAGTGAAGTCTGATCTGCTAGGTGGGAAATAAAACAGTACATGCCAGTGCTAGGAGAGCAGAAGTGATGTGGAAAGGATAAAAACAAGGCAATAATCTTGAGTCAGTCTGTCAGACCAAGGTGCTTCAGCATGGCTTGTGTGGTTCCCAGCAACCAGCACCAGGGAAAGGGCATGGGAAAGAGCAAAGAGGAGGCAGGAGTAAGATCAGGCATGAAGAAACAGGACAGAAACTGTTTAGGTCCTCCTTGCAAAAGGTCTAAATATTGTGTGTGAAGGGACTTTGGCCAAACTCTGCTCAGATGCCACCACACATCATGGCTCAGACTGGGGTTCTGGGAAAACTGCTCTTATAGTGTCTGCCTCTCCAATTCACTGCCTCCTTCCTGCCCCTGCTGATCCATCCTCCTGTTTCCTTAGCTGTCATTACTGCCCTTCTTCTTATTTCAGGAACTGTCATTTGCATACATTGTTTCTACAAAACAGGAAATCTAAGGACGTTCCTGGGCTGCTTCAAAAGAGGCCATCAGGTCAAGGGTGGTGTTTCTCTCCACCTACTGAGTTCTCTCGAGACTCCATCTGGAGTACTGCATCCATCTCTGGAGCCCACAATACAAAACAGACACTAATCTGTTGGAGCAGGTCCAGAGGAGGGTTCTGATGAAGATCAAAGGGGTAGAGCACCTCTTGCATGAGGACAGGCTAAGGGTGTTGGGGTTGCTCATACTGGAGCAGTGCAGGCTCCGGGGAGGCCTTTTTGCAGCATTTTGGTATATAAAGGGAGCTTATAAGAAAGATAGGGACAGAGTTTTTACCAGATCCTGTAATATCAGGGCAAGGGGGATTGGTTTTAAATTGAAAGAATCTGGATTTAGATTGAACATAAGGAAGAATGTTTTGAAACTGGAACTACAGGATCTTTAGGGTTCCTTCCAACACAAATCATTCTATCATTCTATAATTCTAAGAAATTCTTAAGAGAGTGGTGAGACACTGAAACATGTTGCCCAGAGAAGTTGTGGGTGCCCCATGACTTATCCATTCCCTGAACATGTTCAAGGCCAAGATGGATGGGGCTTTGAGCAATCTGGTTTTGTGAAAGGTGTCCCTGTCCATGGTGGAGGAGTTGGACGTGACGAACTTTAAAGGTCCCTTTCCAAACCATTCTGTGATGCTGATGGCAGGTATTCAGAGCTCTGAACACAGCTCTAACATGGTAAAGCTTGGCTGTGTAGCCAACAGTACCAAAATGCAGCACATCATGAATACCATGACAGCCAACAGCCATGTTCAACACTTCGGCAGTCATATGAATTCAGAGAAATGCCTTCCACAATGTACCCTTTTTTTTTTTTTCTGTGTATTTGTTTCTTTTTTTATACAATGTTCCCCACATCCTCAGACAAACTTAGCCCGATGGGTTTCAACTGCAGGAAATGTCACTCTAGGGCAGCTTAAGGAATGCACGGTCTACCACACAGCTGAGAATTGTGAAAGCACTTGAAGTTGCCAAATGCAGAATAATCTTTTCCTCATATCTTCATCCAACTCATATTATTCCACTAGAAATTTCTGCTCACTGTAAAGACACTTTGTCTTGTTGATACGTTTCCTCTCAAAAGAAGAAGAAATTAATATATTTTTCTTACGTTGTGGCTGATCACTTTCTAATGAAACGTACAGTGACCTCTAAGCTGAGCAATCTGATTCTTAAGGACATGTGTTTCCCATGCAAAAGGATCTGTCATCCTGCTTACTGGCCATGACTCAACGGTGGTCATAAAACTGCAGTTGCAGGAGCAAATAGAAGTCATTAGAAAAGTGCCATTCTGCTCTCACATGCACACTGAACTCCCTCATTGCCCCTGAGTTAAGCAATTCACAAAACAACAGTTTGCTTTTCTTGCCATAGCAACATTCTCTTCCTGTGATCAGTGCCACAGATCCTCAAATGGACAATGTTTGCCAAGTGTCACAACATGGGAGACACGTGGCACCTTTTTTCTTTCAGTGAAGCAATAAACACAGTGCCTTTGACCAATGCCTTTGATAATGTGTCACTCAGAAGAGACCACACCTAGGCCCAAATTTTGCAATTCCAGGAAGTTAGTTTTCCATTTTTATTTTATACCTGATTGACTGAAAACAAATTTTAATAGGAAAAAAAAAAAAGGTGAAAAAAGATACTTGCCACAAAGAAGATAATTAATAATCAAAAAGAAGTCTAGAACATGTGATACTTGAAACTAAAAATATATAAATCCCCCAACAAACAAAGTAAAACAGAACAAGAACCCCCAAACATAACAAAAAAACACCCAGAAAGGAAAAACAGATAAGAATGGCAGTCAACTCCCTTTTCCAAGTTAAAGAAAGCAGTGAAAGTGGGGATGTCAGGACTGGTCCCTAAAGCATTTAAAAGCAGACAGATGGTTTTCAATGCCACAGTTATGAGCTGAGAAGGAACAGAAATGTCTTAATGAGGGGCAGAAGTGAAGACCAGGATTAAACATGCAGACCTAATCACAAAACTATTGAAGGCACTTACATTGTTTTGCACATCTGAGCCTTCAGCAGAGCAGTCGTGGTTGAACACGTGAAATCATTTGCAGGACTGGAAGTTAACACCTCTAGATGCTGTGGTACAACAAACTGCACCCACCAAGTACTGGGCTCCCTTCTGAACACTGGTTGCTTTTTTTTTTTTTGTTTACCACAATTGTTGATCTCTGAAGTTTGCAGTTTGACCCAAACAATGGGTCTTGTCCCTGCTGCCAGTGCTTTTATGCATTTTATACCAGATAGCTGGAAAAAAGGAAACCTGAGGGGTCCAGCAAGATTTACACAGTAGCCACTGCAGAAGGCTGAAGGCAGCTCCCTCTCCTTGGTGATCTCTTAGACTCTTCCTCCTAATGGCCCCTGCCTGGCCATAGCAGGAGAGGAGAGATCCCCTTCCCAGGCTGCTCACCCAGGACAAGGATTCACCTGCTCCGGCTGTGCTGTTTTGGACAAAAAAAAATAATTGAAACCTGGCGTTCCAGTTCCTGGCAGAGCACAGTGACAGCCAAGCAGTTGTGCAAGACTGGACAGTACCAAGTTGCCCGTGGTTTTTGCAGGAGTGATCTAACCTGCCAGGCTTTGTGTATTGATGCTGTGTCACTTTTGCCTGGGGCATGACTAATGCTGCCGGCTACTCTGCTGCCTGGGGAGTCTCAATACAGCCCAGAATTTTTGATGGTTTGTTTAATTTAGACTTCAAACTGAGCATAAAAATGCACATCCTTGCAGTCTGTATACACCTCTGTTAAAGCAGAAGCAGAGGTAGGATCACAACTCCTGCTTGCCTGAGTCTGCAGTGACATCCTTGGCAAGTGTAACTTCCTGTCCTTTGCTAAAACTACTCTCACATGTACTATTTATCTCAGGCTGAACTAAGACCTTTGTCTCAAAACTCAATTTTTTAAAGAGGCATTTGAACTCCAAAATATTTGGTCTAGGATGAACCCAAAACAGTGAGTGCTTTTTCATTTGTTCACCGAATCAAAACACGAGTTCTTAGAATGCTCAATTTCCCAGCCACACACAGTGACAAGACAGCGAAGGCACAAGAGCATGAATCTAGCGACATTATTTAGACAGACCTGGAATCTAAAGAGGATCAATCTTCTTACTGTGAACCACATTATATTTAACTTGAAGAAGCAAATACTGACGGCTAGGGAGAAAGTTTGCAAGCTGAAAATAGACAATCCAGGATTGGATCTGGTTTTCTGGAATATCCAGAATCCACATAACCCATCGATTTGAGTTCAGCCTGAGTTCTGAGTAACATAAACTCTGTGACAACATAACGTCAGGGAAAGGAATGTGGTGCTGTACCACTTATGTCCAAAGTACAGATCTGTAAAACAAAGCTCTGACATCCTGCAAGAGTCACTTCTTTATGCAGCTAATAAGTTAACTTTCTAAAATCCATGATAAGCATCATGACTCACTGCACTACACGAAAAGTCACCATCATTCTATTTCATGCTGGTATTTTGATAGCTTTTGCACTATATTTGTAATAGACATAACATGATGCCACACTTTCTTATCAGCAGAGAAGCACCAAGAAAAAGAAACAAGGCAAAAGGAGCCTCTGCAATGGCTCACAAAGTATTTTCTGCTTCAGGTTTTTCTACAGAAAAGGAGCGTTGTCTGTATCCAGGCTATGACGGATTTCAAAAACAGATCCTAAAACGTCATCACAACTTACAAGAAAAGGAAAGTGCTGTTAGTCATGCGAGGAGTGACCCCTGTGTCCCTCCCCGGCTGCACAAGCGCAGCGATGACTTACTGGAGGCTGCTCCCCACAGCCGCTCTTCTTGGAACTGCAACATCTGGTATGTAAAACCCTTTCCTTCCTCGCCGATGAGGTTCCTGCAGGGGACCCTTACGTCTTCAAAAAAGATCTGAGCTGTGTCCGATGACCTCATACCCAGTTTGTCAATCTTTTTAGCAACATGAATGCCTGAAGAGAAAGGAGTATGAGAAAGTTCACAAAAAATAGAAGCACTAAGAACAAGTACGTCTCCAGATGTGAATGTGTGTTCCAAGACAGCAGTGAAACCGACCTTTAGCAAAAACACAACGGTGTTCTGAAGTAAAATGGCACAAATCCTATTTCAAAATGTTTTTCCACTTTATTAAACCAGCAAATCAGAAACTTTAAATGCTAAAGTCCCACTTTTCATTACGTCCCCAAATAATAAAATTTACTAGTTATAATAATCTTACTCCACACAAGTCTTCAAACAACACGATGTTTATTTGTTTATGTTTGATTTTTATCTAGCATTATAATAAAATGCTGCAATTCAATTTGGCAATATTTTCTGAGTGCCTGTACTGCAATGAAATGGTATACAAATATTCAGTAAGGACAAAAACAGAGCTACGTTTTAAGCTGCAGCTATGAGTACTTTTCCTCCTGGAAATCCTCTTCCTTCACACTCTTCTTCATTTATCCTTCCCTTCCTAGCCTACGCTGATTTTTTTCCTGGTACAGTGATCACTCTGAGTTTTCATGTGTGTATGCTTGTGAGGAAGGTTTGCTTCCCCACAGATCTCTCCACACAGCACTGACTCTGACCCCATGTGCACTGGTCTGTTGAAGAAGAACCTGGGTCATGCAGGTCTGGCCACACAAGGGTTCAGCTGCCTCCTCACACTGGGCAGGACTCCTTCCTGTTGTTTGTTTTTCCACAGCTACAAGTTCAGATGCAAGCATGGCTCACCACTGTGCCACGAGAGTTTAACAGGCTCTCACTGTTTTCCCATGGCAACTCTCCTGTCTTCAGCTTTTATCTCCCTGTTGATCTGGAGCTAATTCAAATATTCGGGGTGAGAGTCAAGAATGTTTTCAAAGCAAAAGGAGGACAAAACCCAGGCATAAGGATTTGTATATAACACTTTAATTACATCTGACAAGTCTGTATATGTAGCAAAACAGTATTCCAACTCAGCGTATGTATCTTTGCCAGAAAACCAAAGCTTTTTACTACTCTTGTACATGCTATTCCAACCAGCTTTGTGATGAGGGGGTATTCTGTTGTTGTTTTCCTCTTTATTCTTTTTCAATCCTCTACTACACTCTGGCATGGCTCAGTAGAAGCCTCTTGGTCACCACACAGATCGTTGTGTCCCTCTGCTCTTGTTCGTGTCTTGCTATTCTTCACAACTTTCAGAGAACGTCTCTTTCTGAACCAATACAGACATCTCAACTTCTATTCACAGGAGGCCTTCAGCCATATAAAAATGATTTTGGTTTTGCAGCCAGAAGAAGATGGCAGTAATTTCCTTCAAATTTACTCTCTCTGGCTGCACTAAATAAGGTTATGGAAATTTTAATCTCTTCATAGAGATGAAATACTGACAGTATTTACCAATGCCAAGACTGCTCTGAGAACAACGTCCACATAGACTTCCAAAAGATCCACTCAAGTTTTTTTCTCTGTAAACAGATTATTAGGAAGACTTTCTTTGATATATGATCACTGCAGGAATAAAATCGGGACAGCTGTATAAAAATTCTTGACTCTTGAAAATTATACAGTAATTTGTACTCAGTCAGCCAAAAAAGCATTTGTGGATTGTTTCCATATTAAAAACAGAGCTAAATAACCACATACTGAGCAACTTACAAGCCCAGATGAAATCTGGAACATTGTTTCCCATTGGAATACTGCTATTTGGTTTCTTTGAGAGTCTCAGAGATTATGTACAGTCTAAAGCCAACTGGCTTTACGCAGTTACTGCTCCTCACCCACATGAAGAAGCACTTACTGCCTCTTGTTAGTGGGTGTTTTAAAAGGACTCTCCTCAAGAAAGCACAACTGCTGCCAGTTCATTTTATTGCTAAATCAATCCTGTTGTTTGCTTCCCAGATCCACATACAGCAACAACTACTGAAGAAAGCTCTTACAGGCTTGGTTAGAGGTGCCAAATGTGCCAATGATTTTTACCTGCAATTCTTCCAGACTGAGATGTGTGTTCAATGTTCGTGGGTCCAGTAGTATCCCTCTTTGTCATACCCTACCAGTTTCACTTGCTCTTAATTCGTGGTTCTCAACCACAAGGAGACCAAGCTGCATCAGTCTCATGTGATACCCCTCCTGAGGCTAGCACATGCTTTACATCATGGAAAGCTTTATTATCGTACATGATCATCTCTTTGGCCACTATGGGAGCATCCAAATCTCCCTTAATTTAATTATCTTCCTTCTCTTCCTAAGGGGTATTACAAATGAAAAACTACAAGTAACAGTAGAAACTATGGGACCAGAAACTCCTGGAGTTTGTTTGTATTAAATAAATCACATGCAATAACTCACAAATCTCTATTTAACAAGGCCAAGCACCTGACTTACTAAAATCACTCTAACAGAGCCATTTGAACTACTTGCACCAGTATCACTGAGATGGATTGCTATTTCTTTGCCTGGGCAGTTCTTCCCAAGCGTCTTTGATTTTTCATTTTCTCCCATTCCTCTAGCCTTCTGACAATCTCTTTTATTTCCTATATTCTATCTTGAGAGAAATGCAGTTGCTCTCTCCTGACAGCATTTAGTGCCATTACAAATGGAAACAGGACACATTTTAAATTGGAATCCAAGAAACATGCTCTTTCTCTTTTCCAGGTTGCTCTTCTCTTTATTAAGTCCTCCTTGCAATCTCCCCTGGAACTATCTGAGGGCTCAAGACAAACCAGAGGACAAACAGTTACCAGACCAAAGCTGCAAGCCATTTGTCTGTATATCTTACATACCTCACACACAGACATTTTTCAGCTTCTCAGATTCTCTTTCCTTACATGAAAAATTCAGCTGCTTTGCTAAGATATTGTTATTGTATGAGTAGTATTCACCTAATTTGGATATCTATTGTGGATCCATGGTGCTGTTATCCAAATTTCCTTTATGATAAATGTATTCAGCAGTGTCTGTCAAATCTAGACCATGATTTGCTTCAGCACAGATTAGAGGTTATAGATACCTACAATTAGAAGAAGCAAATCCTACTTTGTCTATCCAATAAACTACCAATTGTTGAAATTAATAATTCACTTTCAGACTTGGAATCCTTTTCTCTCCCTTTTTTTCCTCACCACACTATATAAACAAAACACAACTTAGATTTTTAGCAAAAATACACCAGAGATCCTTCCTTACCCAGCCATATAGGCTGGTGCTTGCAGAGGTGAGTCAGACATAGCACATTTGCTCCTTATTGCAGTGGTTTTAGAGCTTTGACACACATCCATCCACAGACGTTTGAGAGTGCATCATTCGGTGATTCCTCCAGACACTTCCTGCACGGCCTTGGTCTGCTGCCCTCCTTGGAGCACAATCTTTAGCAGACAGACATCCTTAGGATGTATCAAACCAGATGGAGCTTCCTGAAAAATCTCACTTCTGATATGACTCACCCACTGCGCACAATCAACAGTCTTAATATTTCATTTCAAAAGGTCACCAGTCTTGGTACTGTGACCCCTTTGGAGGCAAATACGTGCATCATGACAGAAGAATTAAAACACATGCATTTTGAGGAACACAAATTTTGTTCCTAAGAAGACTTCTACACTTTGGCAGATCAGCTTCAAGTGTCTCAGGCAATTTTTCTACCTTAAGTCTATTTAATGCAGGTAGAGAAGTTCTGTGTGTAGACTGTGAGATCTAACATCTCCCCTCTCCTAGAGCTATGACAACTCCTCTCTTTTTGGAGTATGCAAAGTAGCTGAAAACCTCCAAGTCAATTTCTATATATTTGATCTGCCACCGACTATGGGTCAGCTGCTTTGTTGTTTTAGGAAGATTGATCTCAGAGAAGTAGTATTGCATTTGCATTCTGACCTTTTCATGCAAAATCACAAGAAGGACTTCATTCATTTATCAGCAGATAGCTGGTAAGTGAATTTATCTGGAAATTCAGAGAAATTCTGAGTTACATGTTCTCAATAAGAATGAAATTCACAACCAGTGAAGCAGCTCAGATCTGTCTTCCACAAGATCTCACTCAAAGCCTGTCTGACATGAGCAGAGGTAGCAGAAGCTCACAATTCACTCAGAACCTGTTTGATTCCCAAAGCAACTCACTTGCTCAACTTACTTCATGCTGAAATTCACTTAAAAGACCTTCCCTTAAGAAGCTCTCCACGTCCTCTTTTCCAACACTAAAGACCTGGGTTTTGTTCTCAGTCTAATCCATTAAGTGAACATAGAGACATTCACTTCACTGCTATGGTGGTGTTCCTATATGTGAAATCCTAATAATGGCATATATTTTGTGTGTGAAATACTCTGAATTGAATGAACTAAAGAGCCCTGAGTATAAATACTTTATATATAAATTAATATACATTATTCTAGATTGAATAAATATTAAATTATATTAAACTGTTTATTTGCATAAAATAAACATTAATTTTAAAAATTAAATAGTAAATATACTATATGTTATAAAGTGCATAAATTAATATATGGCATATTTTTAAATATTAAAATGATTGAACACTTAAAAGGTCTAAAAGCTTTTGAACAGATGTCAAAACTGCATAACATCCCCACCAGCACAATCTTAACTGCATCCTCCCTGGATGATGTTCTTTATGCATATAGCACTCTTGCATTCTGCGAGGTCTGCAGATTACTCAGGAACAGACACTCTGTGGACTGTACCTCTGAAACTTTGCTCAGGATGTATTTCTTCCATGTCTTCACCTGAATTTCTAGTCTTATTCAAAACCAAATCCCTCCTTCCAGGATATTTGAATCTTTCACTCCAGCCCACATTTAACTCTTAGACTATTTTTATAATTTAACTGGTAGTAGTGCCCTGGTGAAAGGATCCCTTTGAACAGCACAGCCATGAAACACTGACTATGCCTGCATTTCTCTTCAGCAAGCTCACCAGGCTTGAGAGGTATTTCCCAAGCTTGAAATCTCTAAACTCTTTATCCTGTAACTTCCACATGGTTATGAATTATTGCCATGAAAATATATCTGAAAAACTTCTCTAAATATATTTTTGGTTAAACATCTTTCCTTCTTGTATTAGGCATACAAAAAACACCAATAAAACCAAATTAGAAGACAAAGAGTTCTGTGTTATTACCAGGTAGATTCATTGGCAGACATATGAGAGATTTATTTTGATGGGGAGGTCCTTCGCTGGTGTTTGCCAGGAGGCACATCCAGTCTGCCTGGCTCCCGGACGTAATCCACATCTTTCCACCATTTATGACATATTCATCGCCCTTTCTCACAGCCGTTGTCTTGATATCTGTTTCAAAACACAGGAAATGAGGGGTTATTCTTGTGAAGGAGGGGTATATTGGTCCAGCTATGACTGGCAGGGTCACTCCCTTGCTCTCAGACAGAACTATTTGGTTCTCCTTCATACCCCCCTGGTCTATAGCCCTTCCAGGCTATAAGGCAAACCAGTCTGGACAACCCTTGAAAGGCAAGCCAGGGAAATAGGACCACTTCTCCCACATTCCTTTATATGGAGTCTTAATCCTGATGGATGAGAGCAGAAAAGTTCATAAGTAAATGTGGTGGTCAAAAACTTGGGACAGAAGCATTTCACTGTGAGGTGATCTATTAGAGTTTCTCCTACTGTGTACCTTAGTCCTGAGGAGCTCATTAATTCCAGAGTCATGACTTAAACAAACACAGGCCTCAGTATCTGTGAATGCATAAACATAAACCAACAGGCACTTCCTGCATGCTCTTGGTTATGGTGCTGCAGTACATTTAAAGCTGGTAAACTATTAGAGGCCAAGCCTGGATGCAATGAGTGTCTGGACATGAAGGAGTTCTAAACACCTGCTATTTATACACCCTGGCAAAAAACAACCTTATTTTCATCTGTAACAGTTCACATCATGCTGCAAGCAGCCCTAGGTGCAACAGACAGCCAGGGAGAATCATTAGTTATTATTTATCCTCCAGCAGAGTTTCCAAAGGGCTGCCTTCTTTCCCCTGCAATTTTGACAAGAACTTGATGAAGACTCTCCAACAGATATCCAGCTATAAGGAGGAGCTGGTATAAGAGAACCCTATCACACTCCTAATAGCACCTGTAAATCTAAGAAGACTGAAATCCATAAGAGACCATCCACTGAAGGAGGATCATAGACTTGGAGGCCAGGAGTCAGACACCAAGTGGAGTGGGTAGGCATGTTTAAGTCATCTGGTTACACTTTCATACACAATCACTTCAGTCTTCACAGGCACATTATTCCCTAGGGCTCTAAACAAAAACCAAAATCATGCCCAAGTATCTGATCTTCATTTGGGAGATAAACTGGGACTGAGGTCAGCATGGCTGAAAATTAGTGTTGGTAATGAAGGCACAGGAGAGAAATGATGTGGGAATATTGCATAAAGTATAAAATAAGGAAGTATAGGATATAGCTATGGTTAAAGGAATGTACCAGCTGATAATGATGAACAGGAGGGGAAAGAGATAGTAATCATGTGGATAAAACCAGAAGACACAGAGGAATTCACCCAATGAAAGGATTGTGGCAAATCTGTCCAAGGGACTCGATATGAAATCTGTATAAAAATTAATGCCAAGAAGCTTAATTAATCTAAAGTACTGGCACTCATAATACATAGACACAGACACTGGACAATCACACACGTGGAGACTAAATAATAAATGAAGGACGCACAAGAGCTGGATAAGAAATAGTGAAATAGTGTGACAAGGATGGGAACATACACAGTGATTTACATCACATATCCCTGTGTTGTGGGAGAACTCCTGAAGAGATTAGATAGAAGTCCCATAGAAGGTCTGCAAAGGAACAATGAGCAATGTGATGTTACCACAAATGTAAATAGTTCTTGCAGGCATGACATCACAGGGGCCTAACCACCCAAATACAGATTAAAGTACAAATGGCTTACTAATGAGAATGTTCAAGTACTCCAGATTCAATCGTTCACAATTTGCTTCAAACACTTAAAAACAACTATTTTAAATGATCTTCTGAAGAATTTATTCTCTTTAATTGGAAGAAAGATGATCAAATCAATACATAAGTTTTATGTTTAAAATATAGCAGGCTTTGAAAACCTACTTAACAATTTACTATGGTCAAGTGAACTCAGGAATATGGCTATGAAGATAATTTGGAACATTTGACTAATTATTTTCCCTGACAGAGCATATCTCAGGGAAAAGTCTACTTCAGCAGGTGCTCCATAACTCATTTTTGCAGGCCCACACCACTGGCCCTCACAATCTCTTACACAGCATGCTCTGAGGAGCCCTTCTAGGAAAGAGCACAAGGTATCACCAGAGGTGAATGATACAGCTGGTGCCATAAAAGCAGCCAGAGCTGGTCACATCATTGTTCAAATCACACGTACTCAAGCCTCAATTTTATCTCCACTGCACTTGAATCCAGCCATGCTCTAAATAGACTTGGCTAAAGGTAAAGTTGGCTTCAACTTTTAAGGTCAGTACTATAGTCAAAGATAGTCAAGACACAGCCTTAAAGTAAAAGATGAAGAACACATATCTGAAATTTACATCATCAGTGCAGGAAAAAAAAACCCTCAAAACTTTAAATAAATACCTTCAAGTCTATCTGGATGAATAATCACTTCAAAAAGCAGGAAATGACTTGCAGGAAATGAACAAGATTGATCATAAAAGTAAGCTGCAATTTGGAGGTCAGAAGGTAAGTACTGCAACAGGTTGAACTAAGTTAAATCTTGCAGATGAAAACCAACAAAATCAAAGAAGATTGTGGTGGCAAACAAAACTGTTTCAGCCACAGAAATGAAAAGAGGATGGGAAAAAAAATGAGGCATATAAAGGATGCTTCAAAAAAAGAATTATTTCTCAGGAGATTACAGACAGATTCACAATATGGTCAACAAAGCAAAGCACTTACAAGACTGTACAGAAACTGAAATAAGTGAAAACAGAGGTTGCTGATTTTGGCTATCTGCACAGCCTCAAAATAAATTTGGAAAGAAAAGAGAATTCAATTTACCCATGGTATCCCATTTAAACCCAACCTGATTTATTATGAAATTGCATTTTCTAGAGAAAAATCCTATTGGACCCCAGCTAGAGAAATTGACACTGCTAGGTAACTATGTGTTAATATTTGGAAAGATAAGAATTAGGACAAAAGTGAAAATGTGCATAAGGAACTTAGCAAAGCTGAAATTGCGTAAGGTTGCATTAAAAGAGGAAGTTCTGATGTGCAGAGAGAGTAATAATTAAGTCCCTCCTTGGGGACAAACCTACTGAATACTCACATTAATGATCTCTAAAAGGATAGGAATACACTGATTAAATTCACAAGTCTGTGATTAATGAAGTTAATCACAGGATTCACAAGTCTGCAAGCTGTTGCGTAACATCATGTATTGGAGAGTAATACTTCTACTAGGGTTGGAAACTTATTTGTGCCATTCAGACACCATGTGAAATTCTGGGGTTTTATACTCAGAAAAGATAACCTCAATCCAGAAAAGCAGAAAGGCTGGATTCCACCGAGACAAAATGGTGAAAAGATAGACATGAACAGTGTTACCATTTGCAGATACCTGGATATAACTTGAAGAGGATGTGTTTTCCATAATGTGTTCTTATATATCCCCACAGGCTACATTCTATAAATTGTGGAATCAGAGTGAGACAATATCATTCAAACTGACACAAATGTTTATGCTTTGTGTATACCAGAATCCTGAAATTAAAAACACTTTCTGTGCCATCTGTACTGCTCTGTTTTACTTCTCAAGCCAAATCTGTGCTAGTTTTGGTGCACATTGTCATTACTATGGACACTATAGAACAACTACACTTGAAAGCAGACAGGTGCCCCTTTAAATTGACATTAATTTTGTATTAGACTAATATACACAGTCCTTTTTGTTCTATTGTATTCTGAATGAGTAGGCTTGAGGTACATTTCAGTTCTCATGTAAACATTGCCTTTGTCTTCTGTGTTCATATCACCTCCAGTAATTTTAGAACTGCAGGAAAAAATGTTAGAGATACCTTACTCTGTGTCATTCTTCATTTTCAAATACACTGGCTCACATGGCAGAAGCTCATTCCCAACCTTCACATGTGAACAGTTGCTATGTCCCTTCACTTCTCCTAGGGAGACAAACATCCCAGCAGCATGAGCAGCAAAAGGAAGCACCAAGGGCAGTTTCACACAGCTCAGTCTATTTTACAGCTGGGCCATCTGGAGATGATGCAAAATGGTGCAACTCAGAACACAAGTTATTGTTACTCATATCTAAGTTGTCCATTTAGTTGCTCTTCAGAAGCACTGTAAACTGGATTTGGCATTTATATCAGGGATCAAATCTTCCAGGACAGGGAAAAAAGTATTTTCATTTCATCCTACAGTGTCTCCAAGCTGCAGCATAGGTTAATTAGATAATTCTCTTTTATTCCAAATTGGTTTTTAACTGCATTAATCTAAGTGTATCGTGCCACTTTAAATAGATGATAAACAAGATGCTGCTGAAGGAATATTTATGTTATTTATTATCTGTAACACTGCATCAAAAAAATTGAATTCCTATTTAGAATTTTCCTATAATCATCTAATTAAACTAGAGATCCATTTATTAAAATTAATGATGTCTTTCTTACATTAGCAAAATTCAAATTTATAATTACTTTAATAAATAACTTATTAATTACTATAATAAGATTTATTATTTATATCTTAATAATATTTAAATTATAACAAGCAATAATGTTAGTTTAACTAAGATTGAAATTCAATATTTGTTATTGCGTATGTTATTTATAATTATTAAGTATTTTTAATAAGTACTGTTCAACAAACAAGTTTACTAATATTATGGCATTTTTCTTATGAAAAAATCCCATTAAACCAGAAAAGAGAACAGCAATAAATTTTGCAGGAATATTAAGCCCCAGTATTTCATTATCCACATTAATGTTCTTGAAATCTTCCTGTTGCACCCTTGCTTGAGCACTGGATGTTTATCTATTTGCCTTGAAAAAACAACAGGAGTTTGGTCATGGAGATGGATATAGGACTCCTCGTAAAAAAAATGTCTGTCATACTTGGCAGGTTTGTCTGCAGGAAGATATCTCAGTAATTTGTAAGAACACAATGCGTTCAATTTAGCCAAGCTCTGTCCAACAACTAAACTTCTAAAATGGTCACTTATCATTCCCTTTTCCATGAAGTCCACGATTCATCACCAGAAGAGACATCTTTTCTTTTTCTACCGTAACTGTTTTGATTTAATTTTTCTAATTTTTTACTGCCTCAGGCACTTTAGAATAATAGTTTCATTTGTCCTGGTTTCTAAACATAGTCTTGCACAAAACCAAGAAAAACAGTTGCATGCAAAGTGACTAAATCATAAAGATAATAGATTTGATATTCCAAATTCTTCATAGGTGATAAATAAAGCAATCATCAGTTGAAATATATTTTTGCTTCACAGAAATGACTGAAGGGGCTGAGGTGAGATAAGGGTGAACAAGAGGAAGTAATTATGAAAGTGCTGCAGTCATTTTCAGAACAGAGTGGCTCTGTAGTTTGCCAGGGGAGTGGCAAACAATGGAGAGGTCTTTGTCAAGGCATCCCAAGTTCTGGTAGAGCTGAACAGGTCCTGTTCCCTGTCATTGCATCTGGAATTGCATGGCTGACAGTGGCTGTGCAGCTGATGAGGTGCTGGAGTGCTCCTGCCAGTGGTGAGCCTGGACAGAGCAGGACAACACTAGAAAAAAACTGGGCCAGCATAACATCTGCATTAATCTGTAGTGCTCAGCCTATACAAGGTTACTCCATTGATTCACCTGACAAATATGTTAATATTGATTGGTTTGGATGCATAAGAAATATGTGTTATGTTACTGGAATTTGCCCTCATCTCACCAGACTTTCCTTCCTTTTCTTTCTTACAAAGGAATGGGGGCAAAGTGAAGGGTCAGGAAAAACAGATTCTTTCCACTAAAACATCAGGCTGTCTAAAACTGGCAGTTTGCTAGGTTAACTTACTTGCAACATCTGATCCAGCTCCAGATTCACTGATTCCCAAGCAAGCCACAAAATCACCAGCTATAGTTGGTACAAGGAACTGTTTTTTCAACTCATGAGAACCAAATCTGCAACAATATAATGAAAAAGATTGGATATTAACAGCTTATGAAGGTAAATTTTATTTAGAAGTCAGTTTAAAATTTTGTTCTACTCACACAGTGATCATTTTTCATATGGCCAGGTAAAAGCTGTCCCAGAGCCAAGATAGACTAGATACCCTCCAAAGCTGTAACTCAGAGTCTTTATCAGAAGTGCAGGCACAATAATTTCAAACAAATTTTAAAAAGTATTCAGGCATCTTACTCCCACAGAAAAGTGTCTTCTAGACACCCAAAATCAATCTTTATGACTGTTGCTTTAAAAGTTCCAGATGTAAATAAACATAACCCCTGAGGGTTCCCCTCAATTCTCCTGCACCACTCTGCAGCCAGTCAGGATGGAGGGCCTGCTCTCTGTTTATCTTCTGACTTTTGCACCATCTCTTTGCCCGGTTTTAGTGGTGACTGAAAAGTTTTGACATGTTATGTCCACCATCTGCAAATATCTGCATTTAAATTATTTATATTTCCCATATGCATTTAAATCACATAGTAAAATCCATTAATGCTTCTTCTCAGCTGTTTTTTTATCTCCACAAAAACAAAAAGGGAAGCAGAAAACTGCTGATAGTATTTTAACACAAAACATTCACTTGGCTTAATTCCAGTTCAGTTAAGAGGCACACACTATTTTCCCATAGTTTAGAAGATTGTATCCATTCAAAACAGGGTCCATCTCATATTATGCTTGATTTTGTCCTAATCACCGTTCACTGATTTCTTGCAGTGTGAATGGTTCTCAAACCTCTCTTGTGTGACTGAAAAATTCCTTGGGTCATGAAATGCCTCCTGTGTCCAGGAATCCATAAATTCAAGCTCCTCCTCATCCTCCTCTTTGGTGTGAGGCTTCTCAGGTCATCATCACCACTCACCTCCTTGGGCTCACTGGAGCCTCCTTCTAAAGCATTGTCCCAGCATTCCCAAAGGAATGGTGCCATTCGGGCTAAGGCTGAGCCGCCCTCTCCAAGCAACCCTGGCACAAAGGACATGGGACAGCCAGAGAACAGACTGGGGTCTAGCAGACTTGGTGCACACATGGAGCTCATGGAGCTCAATTCCTCGTCCTGTCCCCACTGAAAATCACAGCAGCAATCCCAACCAAATATAAGAAGTAAGTTTGGAGTGTCTACTCCTTCCTCTAGCATACTGGAACAAAGTTCCCATGTCTGTTAGGCAGTGTACTTTTATTATTTATTTTTTTTTTCCATGGACATGATTAAGTATGGCTTGCTGCACATTCACAAGAAAAAAACTCAAACAACTCAACCAACAACATGGAAAATCAGATTATGAGAGCAGATAGCAGTGATTTTTGGCAGTGGTTTCTAGTGCTTGAAACTTTGCTAACCTTTAGCATTTCAACAGGAGATTTTCACAGCAAGAACATTGCTTGGAATAATATTTTATGGTTTGATGCCTTTCTTTGTTTTGAGTTCCAGAAAACAGTTCAGTTATTTCCAAAAATGTGGCTACAGAAGGTATTATTTTGCAATCAAAAAAAATTTAGTTGGGCAGCACTGTCTTCAGAAGATGATGAGTCTCTGTGCCTTGCAGGAGACAGCTAGCTGCTTGCTCAGCTGTTAGATTTGTATTAAAAATATGTAGTTTCTGTAAAATTCTCCCCACCTTAAATACATTCCAGAAAAACTTTAGGTTGGCACAAATGCAGTTTAACAGACACAGAATTAGAAAACCCTGTTTTCAAAGAGATCATGTTCTGGCTGAAGACAGACCCGACCATGTCTGCTTTCTGGTTGGGGCCATATCCAGGATCGTTTCCCACGTGATTAACTGTGCAGACTTAGCATTGCTATTAAATATATTTCTTTGCATTCATGTATCCATACACACATACAAATCTACAGTCAATGAATCTTGTTGACTCTGTGTAACATAAAAGTCTCAAGTGTGAGTTTCTGACACACTGAGTTGCATGAAAGTGGTTCATCCTTTCTTGCTCCATACTTAATGACTAACATTGGTGGAATGTCATGAAAACAAAGACAAAAATTCCAGTGGTATACAATCTTGTAATTAGAGGGTAAAAGGAAAGTAAAACCATGGCAAAATACAGATGTAACACTTGTGTGAACCACACAGTTCTCTTTATATGTTCTAATTGTCAGCTGCAGCTTCTCTCCTTCGCAGCAAATAATAAATCAGATACTAAAACTAACTTTTTGGGTATTAATTCCCAGCTATGCTTTTAACAAGGGTGGAGAAAGAATCAGTGATGAAATAGAAAAGCACTCCCTTTCCACTAAATAATTATTATCATCCTTACTATTTGCCTATAAACAACAGGAAAAAAAAGTAAAGTTCACTGTCTACTGCTGAGATAAGCAGCTCTAAACTGATCTGGTATCATCACTACAGATGTGACATTCTACAGGTTTGTCTATAAACTCTGGGAAATGCATGTCATTCACTGCCTCAGCTAGGAGCTGCTTACTCCACTTAATTTGCAAGCAAGCAAGCAAGCAAGCAAGGGAAATATTATATCTGAATGCATTTGAAAGATCTGGCAGGAAGTTTTGTGCTGAATCATCAAAGGTCAGATCACTGCTGACAAAGCATTTTGCATTTAGTCCTTAAATTTAGAAAGTCCTACTGCTTCACTTAGGGGATTCTGGGAATTACAGGAATCACATTCACGGAGTTAGTCTGTAGGTACACTCAATATGTGCTGGATGAAAGCTCCAAGTTATGAATGTCAACAAAGAGCTACAGAGGCTTTTTGAGGGGTTAAAATCCCACATTATTGTTTGATTTGTGTGATAATGCATAGTCAAGACGCAAAATCTGACTTATATCTACAAACGTGTTTGGAATCTCCACAGCACACAGATACTTTAAAGAAACCATCCAGGACATGGGTGCCATTGAATCCATGACCCAGGACAAGCAGTTGGCCCTCCCACTACACAGCACGAGGTAAAGATGCAGGCAGGCAAAATTTCCTGTAGCAACCAGCTTTCTCTTTCCATTACCAAGTTTCCCTTTTACATGTGTGGGGGGCATAGTGCTGTATAAATAGCCAGTGGAATTGGCTCAGCAGTGGAAGAAAAATTCAGTAATGTAGATACAAATTCACTTAAGAATTTCATCAAGTTAACGACAATTATTTCATCAAGTTAACAACTCTTATTTTCCAAGAACTTCCACTGAAGTTATGCACAAATATGCATAACTTCACTGTTATGCTATGGTAGAACAGAGTAACAGAAGGCCAAAAAACTGCAATAGAAAAAATCCCCTTTTCTTTTACCCACAGATTTTCTTTAAACACCTGAATAAAAGGCTATCATGGAGGCAAGGTAGTACTGTCTGAAGTCTTCTAAAATACTATTCTTGTTCTTAGACTATAGCTAAGCCACTGTTGCAAGAAATATACTGAACTCTATGCATTTAGCAAGATTTTGGTGTATTACAAAGGAGAGGAAAACGTTAAGAAAAATTTGTTGTAGATGAGACCTCTGAAGTCACACATACAGCAGGATTAGTAGATGTCAAGGAAGTAGAGTTTATATTCCAGACTCTACAGTAGATTTACAGGCATTTTCATTCAGAATGGGGAAAAAAATCAACAACGCCCTGAAAATTACCAAAAAAATCCCTAAAACATTCTTCTGAGTAAAACTTCCCTTCTTGTAAATCTATTTAGTGCAGAGAAATTCCTGACTTTAACAGAATTATTAGAACTTAATTCCCACCCTCATCTTCCAGAATTGTAGGTGTATCCATATTCCAGGGGCAAGCTGGATCAGGCAGTTGCCCCACTCTAGTTTTAAGAACAGCTGTTATGACACAGAACATCTGTGAAACTATTACATGAAGAGGTTGAAAATTGCCACTTTTATTGAGGGAGGAAAAAAACCCCAAAAAATCAGATTAAGAAAATGCAGGAGCCTGAATGACAGTAAGTGATTAAAATGGCAACACTGACATAACTGATGAGAAAGAGAAAAATGATTAATTGTCTAGAATGGGCATATTTAGGAAGCATGATATATGTGATATATATGCTACAACTTTAGGACTAACACCTTGCAAAGCTGGAAGAAGAGCAAGTAAATTAAAAAGCAGAATTAGGCTGATCCTAATCATTACAACTAAATGCATCCTTAGTATTACTGCACTGGGATAGAACTAAAAATACAAACATGAACAAATTGGATTCTGGAATTAAGATTTTTAATTGGTTGTGGCACCAAGATTCTGTGTTTGTAAACATATCATCTACTTCTCAGCAAGTTTTATGTTTTAACATACAATTAATATAACTCTAGCATTAAAAAATAAAATAATTATAAAAAAGTATTTCCTTCCCTAAAGCAAACTGAGAGAAGTAGAGAGTAGGTTCTTTCCTCAGGCATTGCTGAAGAAAAACTAGGCAGTAAATCTACACAGTATTGTTTTTTTCTACTCATGACAACTGATTTTTAGGCCAAACCAAACTTTCTAAAAAATTACCTTGTGAGAGCAGGGGTAGCCATGCCAGCTTGCACTCCAATAGCCATGGGAATACCTGCACAACGGACATTTCCCAGCTCTTCTGCCACTGCAATATTGTAGGAGAAGTCCAAACCCATGCCGCCATATTCTGAGGAAAAAACAAGTCTGTCATTCTCATATTCTAGATGGGCACAAGCAACAAGAAAAACCACAACAAAAAAAGATGTTGCCACTGCAAGGACTTGCCAACTGCAATTTAACCACTAGTTTTTAAGTATTTGACAATTACCAGCTTCCCTCTCACAAAAGCAATACCACAGTATTCTCTACAATATTGAGAACTGAAACTGAGAATGACACCTGCTCTAATTATCTATGTGTACATCAGATCATCTCTGAGTATCCTATGTAGCCCCATCACTTTTACTGGAAACAGCAGGAAGAAGTGACATGCAATGGAAAATGATACTAGAAGGCAAAATTATTCTTTCCAACAGCAAGATCATTTGAACAAATCATACCACAAGGTAATAAGTGCTTTTATTTCCCCATGATGACACCTGACACCCGTTCTCATCACACAATGCAATCATCTTTCTCAGACACAGCAGTCAAGTCAGCACGGAACGCGACCACATGCAGGTCGTGTTTCTATTCTAAATTACTGTTGTAGCTCAAAATTCATGTTGGACACAACTACAGCACTGAACACATTTATTCCATACCCTGGCACCTGGTCTGTGCAGTGATTAAAGCACCCTTTGTTCACAGGGAGCTGACAACCTGGGCTGCTGGTCTGGTGCCAGCACAGCCCATTGCTCCCCCCCTTCCCCACCACATTCCAATCCGTAAATTCAATTAAAGAAGAAATTATTTTTCACCTCATTCCCATGCCCAGTGCTGATAAACCCACTGCACAGTGAAGCACAGAAAAAGGCTACATTGCTATGATGGATGAGGTAATTTTTAGCTGTATTAAAAAGCTTAGAGTCCAAAGGAAATATGGTGAGAAAGTGAAGGTTAAGGTTACTACTTGACGTCATTAGCTGACTGAGCAGTTTTGATTAGATAATGTTGCCTCCCTTTTTTTTTTTTCTCCTTTGAAGACCAAATAAATAGATACAAACCCTCACCCCTCACACACACAATAAGGGGCAGATGACCCTCTTCTGTTTTCACTAGCTGACCTCAAACACTGAGTACACCCCTTCACTGACCTGCTCTGAAGTTTTCAAAAAACACCATTAAATAAAGGTCAAAACACCACAGTGCATATAAACATGGGGCTTTGCATGCTATCATCTGTTTCCTAAACCCACAGAAATCTTTGTGCATCCTTTCTCTGCTAAAAGAAAACACAACAGGAAAGGCTAAGCATGAAGTCCGGTTTCTAAAAAATATTTCTCCTTAGGTCATACTGAATAGTCTAGACTGTCAGAATTAAAAAACAGCTACTTTTCCAAACTTTTGCTTGAAAATAATGTTTCTTAAAAATATACACAAAATTAATGCTCCTACTGGGAGCTTAAGCAGCACAATGAAACCACAGCAATATGGATATGTGTTTAACATAAGAGACAATCTAATTTTTTTGCCTTTACAGAGCCCCCATCAATAAATAAATGTTCTGAGGAGTAAAGAATGTATGTGCACATAAAGGCAGGACTAAAGATATCTAGCATGAGAGAGATTTTGCTAATTTGGTATGGATCTATAGTAGAATTGTAATAGATAACCTCAGGTTTGGTATCTTACAAACTCTTTTAATTAGATTTTGGTTTTTCCTAAATCAGTCAATACTTTTATTGCCAAACTATGGTTATTACTGATTTTATCTTTAGTTTTGTCCACTAGGCAGTTATATTCCCATCTTTCACTTAAATTTCACAGATCAAAAACCTTGATTTCTTGATTTATCCAATGTAACTACCCAGGAGGGATGTTATGCAGAAAACTGACCCAAAGAAAGGCTATTTTATTTAAGTATGCAGCCTAGAGACATTCTTTTTCCATACCATAATCCATTGCATATTACCATATAACAGACTCTTCTTGCTCTCGTTTGAGACAAATTACTAAGCAGTACACTTTAAAAACAAAATGCTGCAAAAGGTCAACTTTTAAAGAATGAGTGAACGAATTTCTGACCAAAGGAGCAGAATGAAGCTTTGGGAGCTGGAGGTGGAGAGGGAAGGCCTGTCAGGCAAAGAGATAAAAAAATCCCAAACTTTTATAATCTGGGGACAGATAACACAAGAGACAACAACAGACACAGGCAGGAAGGGCAGAAAAGCCTTAATCAGAAAAACATTAATCAGACCACAGCTAAGCTTTCATCAGTTCTGCTCCAGGAAGCCAGGAGGCTAAAGTGTCATGGAGAAATGTGAGTGACTTGATGGACAGTGATAGGGAATGTCTTTTTGAGCCCTGAACACTTGATCAAGGTGGAGATTGATTTGTCAGTGCAGTCTGTGCTGTTACATCCCTGGTAATTCAGGTAACTTGGGCTGTGGCTAAGCACAGTAGTGTCCCATCTCTTTGGAGAACTGGCCCTCCACAGCGAGCCAGGCTGCCAGTGGTGCCACACCCAGCAGTAGCAGGCAGTGCTGGTGACAAGCACCACAGAAATTTCCTTTTCTTCTCAGTTCCTAATGGCAGCCACATCAAAAAAACTCCACATCAAGAATAACAAACTATATTCAAATATTCACATGTAAGACATTTCTGGGGTAAATACTTCATTTCACTTCAAAATGAGATGAAGGACCTTTAGAGAATTGTTTGGCTACATCACCATTTTTAATTTACAAGAAAATTAAAAGAACAAAGCACAAAGTAGATTAAACTAGGAAGAAAGTCTAATGCACTATTGCTTTTATAGTTGAAAACAGGTAGAAAGGGGCAACTCAGCTATATTCAATTGTTATGGTTTTGATGATAATAGCATAACTTCCAGCTGTTAAATGGCCTAATACAATATCTTATTCATTGTTGGATTTCAGGTTCTTTTACAATGCAATCAAAATATAAGGCCCAAAGCAGAAAGCACAGAAACATAGGAATAAATAAACATTCTCACTGCAGCCCGTGGGCAGGACCCAAGCTGCATGAAGGAAAATGTGTGAGGAGGAAGGAAGAGCAGAGAGGATGTGCTGTGGACTGACTACAACCTCCCATCCCCATCCTGCTTTGGGGTGGGGAGGGAGGTAGATGAGTCAGGAATGAAGAACTGAAGCTGAACTTGGAAAGAAGGGGGAAAGGATGGTGGAACATCTTGTTTTAATATGCCTTAAAATAATTTTCCCCCAGCCAAGTCTAGTTGATGGTAGCTGGTGACCAGTGTCCCCAGCTTTCCTTGACAGCCAGGCCTTGGCACTGTATTTTCTCTCCTGTCCTGTTGAAGAGGAGCAGTGAGAGAGTGGCTGGCCAAGGCGAACCCACACCACGGTCAATATATTAACCTGTTCCTTTTAAATTGGTCTCTGCATTTCTATAATCACCACCACCATGTTATTTTAACATTCCCAACCCACAAAAGCTCCTTATTTTGCATAGACCAGCATAGTTTTACATGTCATGTTTGTAGACCCTGGCAGTGGAGTATGAATCCAAAAGAACACAGTGAATCTTAAGAAACCATTGTTTTTAAAAGGGAAAAGTGTACATTCTACTAAATGTGACAATTTTTGGGTATCAGGAGTTTTATATATGAATATAGGGCAGACAGCACAGATGATGCCCAAAACTACAAATAAAAGAGCAAGACATGATCTCCAGTTGCAACACATCAAAACAGAAACACTTCTGACAAGATCAGTCGGAAAAACAAAGGCAGAGAAAGTCTATGAGAAAGGACTCATAAAGGCAAATGAGAAGCTGAAGTCTTTTGTGTAATCATTTCACTTTTGTGAAGACCAGAGCATTTCTTGCCACTTGCTCAAGATCCCTATTCAAATATGACTCTGTTTTGTGATGAGACAGGCTTGAAGTCTCTAGTCAAAAATTTGTAAGAGTTTACAAGTGTCTCTGTTTGGAATTTGCCTCTGAACTCCATCTAGTAGCTGTTAGTGGGAATGACAATACCTGAGGTGAAAAGGGTGTGTAAGTGAATTGAAGCAAGGTGAAGCAGGTGGTCCTTAGAGGCTTTTAGAGAATGTAAGTGAACCTGGATAAAGGAATGGTGATAACACAATGCAGCTGTATCCAGAACTCATTTTAAATGCTTATAATGATATAATTATTGTTTGTTTAAATAGCTTTCAAAGTTTCAATGAAGTGTATCTACACCAAGGAAAATGGCTCGGTATTATTTCTACTATTGGCATCTACCTCAGTGCAAAAAAAAAACCAAATACGTGATCTCATTTCTTGTGAATAGAAGGACAAATAAAGCATGAATCAAATCCCAGTTTGAAGATAGATTGAGAGACTCCTGTATTTGACACAAGGATAACAAAGCTAATTGCCAGTTTTCATCACAGCCTACAATTTTAAATCAACAGAAGCAAAATTTAAGTGTTCAAAACTTACTCACCTGTCATAAATATGGTTCAAGAATTTCAACTCCAGAGAAGTACAAAGAGCCTTGAAGCCACATAACTGCAAATGTCATCAGGTAGGACAGTACAGAAATCTGTATCATATTTTCATTCTTCTGCTTTATATTGAAGGAATTTAAAGAATTACTAAGGGTGTTCTCTCTGTCTTGGGCAATTTCCCATAAACCCATTCTGAAAAGCTGAGACTAGTGAAGTTCAGAAAAAACCTCCTGCCTTCTTGGTTATTTTCTTCTGGCTGGGTGAAGTGGGAAAAACCTCTCATTAAGCATAACAGAAGCACTGTGAGTCCACTTTAGTCTTGTTGAGATTAAGACATGTATTTTTGGGCTATTTTTTTCTGCCAGATCAAATCACAAAAAAATCAAAACAAAACAACAAACCAAAAACACCAACAAAGAAAAAAACCTACAAATGAACCCTTATAACAGATGCAAAGTTTCTGTTAACAGATTGACTTAGTAAGAGAGACCAAACTTCAGTTTAAATGAAATTTTGTCTCAAGCCAGGAAAAATTATAGTACTTCATGATTTTGTTTAGTTGATCCCAGGAAGATCACAGTCACCTTCAGTACTTGCTCTCTCACAGATACTACTTCATCCAAAAATTTCAATACTCACTCTGCTAACCAAATTTTTAGTATCATCCATGATCCAGCAGCCCTTGGAAAAGGGAAAATATGGATTGGCTTCTTGTTACTTTTCAAGCATTCCTGGTTGGCAGCGCAAGCACAATCCCAAGAGCAATTAACAATGCAAAATGTGTGTTCCTGCAAAACTGCTTCTGTATTCTGTATTATTCTGTACTCTATTCTGTATTCTGTTCCTTCTTGCTACAGAAGTCATCGCAGTTGCCACCACAGAAACTAAATTTACTGAGACAAATAAGGTGATTGGGTCTGTCTAGGACTGTTTTAGATTAAGGCAGATCTACACTGTAAAATAAAGGAGAAACTTCTCACACAATGTAAGGCTAAAAATTCTCCTATAATACCACCCCAAAATACCAAGGAGGAACTTGGCAGTGCCTGCCACTGAGCAGATAATTACTGCCACTAGCTGGGTCCAGGGACAGCATGAACGCATTTAAAAAGAGCTCAAAGCTGTATAGGACACTTTAAAAAGCCAGAGCAGTATATTTTAAATCATCAAGTTGCCAACACTTGCACTTGCTACCCTCTAATTTCTAAAATATCCCTCAGAAATTTGTAAGTTTTCTTCATTTTCTAAGTGATTATGCAGAATCACCCAGTCTGCATAAAACTTCGAACTCAGAAGTTTATCAGGGCTCTTAAAAACAATTTCTCACAAATCTCCAAAACTGTGTTCAAACAGTGTAAAGGGGAAGGAAAAGCAAAGATGCCTAGTACAATAGAATAAAATTTCCACGTGGCAATAGAAGAAACATTAACAACGTAAAAGATGCAGTAGCCAAAAAAGAAAGGAAGAAAAAGAAGATCCGAAGTGCAAACAGCCTCAGGCATCAGCCCCAAGTCAGAGAAATACTTTAAGCAATCTCTGGTCACAGACTCTTCAGTTATCTTTTGCTGGGAGTTTTATATGGAGCTTATTTTTCCCCTCCACTCAGCTCTGATCCAACATCTGTTCTAAAGAAATTGGAATTTAATTGAAATAGTTAGACCACCTTCTAGCTTTTCCTTTAAGGTTAAAGAGCACAGATCTCAATTACTGTACATTTGAAAATGTCAAACTAAATGCCACAGCATAAAGAAAATGAAATAAACACCAAACACACAGAAAAATGAAGTCAAGAAGTATAAAGGCTGAATATAACCCTTCCCGGGCTTCAGTGGAAAAGCCATGTTACTTCTCATCGAGCTTCTCTTTGGGCAAGCTCATAAACAAATCATAGAATGAGTTTCAAGGGTATCACCTTTGCAACCTGCCTGCTCCTTGAGACCAGTCAAGCAGTCCCAACCTCCTTAGGCACATGGAGCACGCACACTGCTGCCAGCTCCTGCACTGCCACCTGACCTAAGCTTTGCTTGCAGCTGCTCAAGGAAATTGAGTCTGGCATATCCAGCAGTGAATGCTGCTTCTCTCCAGATTAAAGGTGGCCACCTTTCTGGTGATGAGGCCACCACTGCATTAAATCCTTCAACACTGTGCGCATCCACTGCAATCTTCCTGACACAACCATACGTCAGCCCTCAGAGGCACCAAAATCCAATCATCAGCATCTGTCAGCCCCACAATAAATGCTCTCTTCCTCCCAAGACAATGTCTGAACAGCTGCTCAGCTATTTTAAACCTATTTGTTCACATTAAACAGGTAATAATTAGTCCCACACCTGTACAAGGATTAAGCAGGCACATCACCTCTATGTGCTGCTGGTTCTTCTATTCAGTACTTGTCCCCTCACATGAACTGCCACAAACTCCTACAAAAAGTTTATGTTACTCTGCATCCTGGCAAAATTTCTTCCAGTAGGATCTTAGGTGTGGAAGCACAAATAGATATTATAAGGAATATACATAATGTACAGACATTCTACCATCCATAGGTCAAGAGGGAAAGAAAATGGGAATTGATTTATCAATGGGTAACTGACAGAGATATCCCAAATAACATACTCCAGTTTAAGCACGACAGAGAGAAGAGTTGAGTAACAGGACTGAATACAAGTATGTACATTTGTAAGGAATTTTTAAAAGCTGGATGAAAAGGAGTCACTGTACTCAGTTTAACAGCAACCTATGAGCAAAAAGCAGACTTACTGCTTTCATTTCTTTAAGACATCCAGTTACTTTAATTTCTTTAAGGTATCAGGATATACAGTCAATATTAAAAACATAATTCTGTTTCTTCTGAGTCTCAAATAAATAAATAATTAAACTGAGAAGTGATTTAAGGATTATTAACACTAAGTGATTTAAGGATTACAGATTTATTATATTTGCTACTTATTAAAATTTCTATGCTAAGATTTAATACAAAGGCTAAATATTTATCAGCTGAAAGCTATGTTTAGTTTTCTTCCCTCAATGATCTTTTATTCCAGTCCAAGCTAATAAATAGTTTGTAGGAAATTCACATTTGTCTGATGTGAAAAACTTTAGACACTTAATATGTCACACCCAAAGACATTAATTTTACTAGAACACACTTGCCAAAAATTGCAATCTGCAAATGGAATTATAAATTGAGAATTAAAATTTTGGGCATGGGGGGAGAAACTTGAAAAATGTTAATTTTCAACAATTTAAAAAAAGATTTCAGCATGTGTGCAGTGAATAATGAAATAAACTTTGGACATGCTCTGGAGCTAGCCTGGCCTGCACAGGGGTTTTAATTCAGTAGCACCAAACTTGGAACAGAAGTGCACTGCAGGAGGTTCCCACAGTAATTTCTGATGAGCACAGACCTTAAGGACTAAATGAATTTCCAGTGGCTTAAATCCTTGAGATGTTGGGTCAGATACTGAGAAAAAGGTTAACATGCCATCCTAGAATGCCTGCCACATTGCAGGTCAACATCGTCCCAGCACAGACAACAGATTAATAAAGAGACAAGTAATGCTGCAGCTAGAAGCACAACCCTCTGTCGTTAGGTAATTTCCTTGTTTATAAATTCTCCTCAGCTGGCAACATCTGCACGCTGACACAGCAGGGCAGGGCTGGGACCACCAGTGCCACAGCTCCTGGTCTCTGGCAGCTCCCAGCCACTCACTCCCTGGGACAGCCCTTCGTGCTGCTGCAGCATCTCCAGAGGTTTCGGTTCCCAAGCGCAGCAGAACCCAAAGGAGACCATCTTCTCAATTTGTGATTGTTGAGAAACCTGACTGGTTTGGAATCTGCTTTCTGTTGGCAAAAGCAAAGCAATAAAAGACTATTTCTAGATCTGAGCAATGGATTCTGGTGGGCTCCTCCAACCTCAAATTTGCAGTTTTCCAAGAAAGGCAGTGGGTTTGATCTCAAATTGGGAACAAAGTCAAATACAAATGAAAAATTATTAGTATTTTCCTAACATTATGTATGCTTCTGTCAGGTGATTTTTTTTCTAAAGACACACAAAGGAAAGATCACAATAAAAATCACTTCTGGGATAAAAATGAAAGCATTTTTGCAATGTCAGAACAATATTTTTTACTTCATTTTCTCCAACAAAGTCAATATTTCAGTAACTCTGATATGTGTTCATGCTTTCTCTATTCTTGATAATTTTAATCGAAAAAAAGTTTCACTGGCAACTTTTGGTTTAAGGAGTATGGATAAAAGTTTTAAACCATATTCTAGATCTGAAAATATCTGACTCAGTTCTCATTTTTACCTATGATTTTTTACAAGAGAAATGGAAAATAGATTTAGCCATAGCAAATTAAAGTCCACAGTAAGGATGCATTTGCACCACTTGCTATTTAAACACTTAAGACTGTGAATATTACCTGTTATTTACAGACCATTCAGGAACCCAAGAAGGCTTCACTACTCATCTCAGTAATTTACTTTTTCATAAGTAGTTATACAACAAATTTTATTTCGAATTCTTGTTTTCAAAATATCTAGAGTTACATCTCTAGAGTTACATAGCAATACATGTATTTTTCAGGGCAATAACATATTGAATATGTGGTCACATAGTAACTTTTAAAGGAATTAAATTTCATTGAATTCTCAAAAAAATTCTGAAAGGCAAATTATATTAAATCAACACATATATTGTATTGTTATGGGATTCAGTTTCCCCTGGAACTGAATTTAAAATATTTATATTTTAAAATAAAAGAAGCAAAAAAATTTTATTGAGGGAAAAAGTCCCTCATCTTTTTCATAGAAATTCAGAAATTACTCCAGGAGATATTTAAAAAATAATCTTAGAAGTATTGCCAAATACCTGAATTATTATCTTCATTGCTCAATAATCTAGCCAATAACACATCTCCTTTCAAATTAAAGAAAAAAACCAACATACCAACAACAAAAAAAACCCAACACCAACAAATCACCACCACCAACATCAACCAAAAAAACCCCTCCAAAACCAGGGAGGCTGGAGTTGCCTCCACCTTCTACCTCTCAAGGACACAGACTTTCCAGAGTCATCATGCTTCCCCTACCCCACACATCTACGTGTAGACAAAAAGTGGGGATCATGGGGGAGGGAAAAGTAACCTTTTCATGCAGAAAAGTTTTTGTCAAAACTATGTATTATTACTAATTTTTTAAATTCGTCTTGTATGATGGACTTTCCATTACATCCATCTAATGGCAAAGCAATTTTAGAGTATTTGCAACCACCTATCAGACACTAGATGTTTATACAGTGTTGTGTGTAATGTTTCTAAATGAGTAACTGAAACATCTGAAATAAAAATTAAAATCCCATGCAATTTATTGGCAAGTAGTGTAAGAATCTCCTGAAACAAAAAACAATTAGAAAATTATTTCAATGTAGTAAGGCTCTTTGTCATGTTTTTGAGTTACATAACCTTCCATCTCATACAAGGCACTGTTTTAGAAGGACACTCAAAATAAACAATTTGCCTAATTTCCATGTGTCCATCTATCACAGCAGGCTTCTATGGCCATGAGATCCCTGTAGGCAGCACAAGCCAGTAGGAAAGGGAACGGAAGAGGATTTTATTACCATAGGCACCTTTTATCACAGTTAGGCATCTCCCAGTGCAGCCACTTTAAGTAAGATTGCTGATAAATCCTTTGTTTCGTGTGGTCTCCTGGACATTTCTGTTCAGAGACAGAAATGTTTTCCACCACCTCCTTGTTACTCTTAAATGACATCTCCAAAGAGCTTGCTGGTAAGCTGTCCAGTGTTTCAGAGGCACCTTAAAGAGAAGCTGGGCTAAATTTTTTTCCTCATTTATGAGCATCTGGGACTGCAGGAATCATCCTGATGACACACAAAGAGCCCATTGCTGCTGGACCCTTGGAGTTCACCTGCAGCTGAGACACTGTGGGCTTTCCACACTGCACAGCAGAGGCAGCAGATGTGCAAATGTCTGGCCTGGAATGGCTCTGGCTTAAAATACATTTCCAGCACACATCTTGTATCTCATGTTGAAAAATGTGGCACAGTCAACATCTCTGAGTACCCTTAGTCTGCTGGAGACACCCACCCCACGCTGACTCAGACTGTCTTTATAAACTGCTCCAGAGCCAGGTCAGCTGTTCAAGGGTGCAAAACAGCTTTTTCATCTGTATTAGCATGATCAAAGTGCAGAGATAGATGCTAAAGAAACAAAGGGATATATATAAGCATCTGTAATGTGACCCATTCTGAAGCTCCTGCAATGCCTCAGACAAAATTATAATAAATGTATTACAACTTATAAGCTTCATGATGCTGAGCATACTGTACATCCTTTCAGCACTGCATTATTATAATCCTCTTCCTCCTTAAGAAGTAAAACTATTTGCTAATTCATTATGATTAATCCAATGCATAGCATCTCTCAGCATCAGGTAGTCCCAAACTGAGTGATTCTGGCAAGAGCAAATTAACAGTGAGCAAAGCAGCAGTGACTGTGTATCCTTTTTTCCAACTACATCATTATATAGAACCATAAAGAATGACAAAGCCCACACTAAAGACACCAATTTATGCTCAACTCTCATCCTATGTTTAAAAGAGTTGAGGAAAGGACAAATACATTGTTCATTGAATACTGAACACTCTAATTTAGCAATAAGGCTTAAGACCATGCTATACATCATTGAAACAATGAAAACTTGCATGGACAATTCCTCACTTGTAAAGCTGGAATTCTCTTTCCATTAAAAAACCAAACTAAACCAACCAACCAAAATAAAAAAAAAAGAAAAAACAAAAATAATAAAAAAAGGAGGTGTTAGTGAGATAAGTTTTTTCTGTCTGGAAAAGATTACAGCATCTTCTAGGATACAGCCTTATCACTTCAAATCAGGGGACATAAAACAAGTAAAACATGGATTAATGCCTATCTTCTATCTCAAAAAAAACTCCAATGCAGGAGCAAAGGAAAAAAGAGCTTATTTATTTTGCTCTCATTTATGCAAACATGGTATAACTGTAATAACTGAGCTTTTGTTTTTCTTACAACACCAAGCATCAATAAAGAATTCTTTCTTGTTTGAAATCCATCTCACATTGTGGCTAATCCTGTTTTCTAAATTTTGGAAATTAATACTGTTTTCTAAATCAGCAGCACTGGTAAAGTATGGACTGGGAGAAATTAACTAAAGCAAGACATGATAGATGCAGCAAACACAAATTCACCTAAATAGCATACTAAAAGGGAGACCTTAGCAATTACATTTTCAAAGCAAACCATGTCACTATTCTCTGCATTTCAAGGAGGTTTACATGAAAGATGATACATATTCCTGTTGCATATATTTTTCTTATATGTTAGAAATATTACCATGGAAAGAATCAAACAAAAAAAAACTCCACAAAACATCAGCCTTTTACTATTTTACAGAAATTGCTGTTTGGAAGCTCTGCTGCTGCAGACTGAGGTCACTCACGCTAATGTTTTACCACTGGAAAATGTCTTCCACTTGCAATTTAATTGCAATTCACTCTGTGAGATTTGGCTTGCTCCTGACTTTGTGTTGGAGTGGCGAGTGCTGTTTGAGTTCTGTTTAATCTCAACCTGCAGTTGAAAAGATGTGTGCAGCCTGTCAACTTCCAGAAAACTTTAGGCTAAAACTTTAAGCAAAAAAGAAAAACTACCAAGTTTTACTGTGCTGCAATGAAGAGATATAAGAAACTGGTTACTCTTATTTGAAGATGAAAATGCTTGAGTAATAATCAAACAACAAACCTTGATATGACTTTTGTTTCTTTTCCTTCTCTCAGTGTATCCTTCCATGCCAACTTTCCAGAGCTAAGATTTGTTTTCAGACAAATCATATTCTCTGGTTTGTGTTTCCCATTCTAACCTGGGGTAAAACTGTTCCCTAATTTCTTCCTCAATGGAAAGTCTTTATCAGGATAAATGCAGCTTCGGGCACTGTGTTTCACTCAGTCCTGTTTCTTATGCTAATGAAGATTTAGCTTCTTTATCCCACATTCAGGATTTTTTTGGAATACCTTAGCAAGATGAATAGGCATTATTGATCTGATTGTTTTGTTGATTATAAACACAGAAAAGATGGAAGAATCCAAACCAAATTCATACAGCCTTTACAGCTGGATCCGGAGACCTCTTTATTTAGCCTGCCAGCAATGGAGAATGTGCTGCAACAAGGTTATATAAAAACTAATCATATTGGAATTTAATTATTCCTAATGTTTCCCTGTTGACTCATTTGATTTTTTTTAATCTGACCTCTAGCTAAGTTTCTCAACTGCTGTCAACAACAGCCATAGTGCTGTGCTCTGCCAATTGCTAAGCAAAAAGCCTTCAGCTCCCCACACTGCCTTGCTCCCTCCTCATTTCTTGATGGTCAAATTTCACTCAAAGAAACAAGGCACTACCTTCTATCAGGTCTTTCCTGCAAAGGAAGAAAGATGCCAAACTTCTTATCTTTCATTTACCCATTCATCTACCTTCATTTTCTTATCTCCTTGCATAAGCACAGAAGCATTTTATATGTCTTTAAAATAAATGGCCAGTGAGGCAATAAAGCCCTGGTATTGTACTATGAATTTTCTTTTAAAATGCCTTACAACTTACCGAAAAAATTAATTTTGTTTCCGCTTAATGATGACAGCAGGATTTACAAAACTAATAAAATACATGGAGGAGGATGGCACAGAAGGACAAAGTAATTTAGCAATCGTCCATTGCCTGCAATTACTATTGTGATGTTTTTTGGTCTCTATGGCAGAATACGTGCTGCAAGATAACTAACACAAGTATAATGAGTAAGTCTTTTAATACACAAGTTATGGGATTTTATCACAGTCTCAAAGAAGCCAAAGAAGACAAAAAAGAAACTCTGAAGCTGAGAATAGTATAATTAATTAACAAGGAACACAATAGAGGAACAATTTCAGGGAAGTGCATGGAAAGGAAGGCAGACATCTGGGGAGAGAGATGCTCACCATTGCAGAAAACAAAAGAGGAGGAAGTTTAAGAATAAAAGTACTTTATTTTTAAACTTAATGCAATGAAGGAAGGGGTGGAAGGAAATATGAATCCTCACAACCAACTTGGTATGTGCTTTAACTGGAGATTCCTCCTGGAAATAGCAAAGCGTAAGAAAAAGCTTCTTCAGAGGCAGGTAGAGACTGGAGAAACAACCCAGCTCCATCACTCAGAGGAACTCAGCTTTAACAGACTAAGGTTTTTTTAATTGCCATCCCATAATCTTGTCTGGTATAAGAGTGGCCACCACGGAAATGGGCATGTAAAGAGCAAACCTAGCAACTGGGTGAGGGCTCACAGTTCTACAGAGACTGCAGCCCCAAACAAATAAAAGCAAAGGTTTGCGACTTCTGCCATCTGGGACTCTCATTTTCCTTATCCCACTGTGAGGACTGGTTTGAAGACAACAGACTAATTTAAGTGTGAACCACTGCCCCATCTGCAAGCAGAAATCAGCAGGAGAAGAATTTCTGACTCCTGGAGCAGCCATGACCGTCACACTGTGGTGCTGCCAGCAGCTCTGATGTTATTCCAGCCTAAACTTAATCTGTCTCTGGATGTTTTCCCATCCCTCGGCCACACAATCACAACTGCCTGAAGAAACAGAAGAATTACAAAATAACCAGTACTTAAAAGTGGCAGATTGCTTTTAATTATACCACAGTGTACTTCACCCAACACAGTGGGTCCCCACTTTTAATTATTAGAAATAATAATTTCTTATTAAAATCTTTAATGATTTTTAAAATCAATCTGTAAAATTCATGCCAGATCTTTAAGAATCTTTGTGGCACAAAAGTATACTTCCACTTTAATGCTCCCTTTTTTCTAATTCTAATGACCACTCCAATGACTCTTTAATGAGTGTCACCAACCCCAACAGGTCTAGCTAAATAATGCAAAACCGAACTAGATGGGTATGAAAAACCTCCTGTCCCGTACCCAAACTCTACGTAGACGTTTCACATTTGTCTGTTTGATTCTCTATCTGGATCTTTTACATGACAGAATAACAAAAGACATGAACAAAATCACACCAATTTTGGCAGTTTGTCCCCTAAAATTTGCTTTAGAAGTCTTTCCATGGTATACACTCTCCAATGTGACTTAGCAAGCTGTCTAGAGGGAGCAGCACGAAAACTGAAGACTGATGGTTTTCTTGCTTATCTTTTTGTGTTTATAGTTGAGATTATTTTCTCATTAACATGATAAATGACTTAACATTACTCACTACTTTCAATGATGACATAAGACAGGTTTATTTTATACAGAAACAGAAAAAAACATTTTTATAAAATAAATATATATGTGATTGAAATGCATATAACAATAATCTTCAGTCAAAAAAGGTATTTTTGCCTGGTTGCTAATAGACAACAAACTTATAAATGTGCTTGAAATATTTTAATCAACACTTTTTCTGAACAAATGTATAGAGATTCTGAAGACAAACTTCCTATTAGCAAAACCAACCTGATTTCTTTTCATTATTCATATTTTTACACTGTTCACTGAAAAGAGACTTATTTATATCTGTCTTATCCACAAAGATGCTTCTAAAGATGATTAAAGACTTGAGGATATGAGAAAGAAAGCCAAGAATCTCTACAGAAGGTCCCAGAAGACAAAGTCCCAGCTGGATATCTTCTCCGTCAATACAACAGGTATGTCTTCACCAGTAAGGTTTCCAACTTTTGGTAAAAATTGATAATCTCATAATTTCGTTTGCTGGCAGTTTTTCAGCCTATGTTTCTCATTTTTTCCCGCTGTCCTAAACAGGTCCTCATTTCCTTGTTGATGCCAGAAACACTGTAATCACATGACTCTAATCACTCCTTAGCTCAACTATAGAGTCCTTAAATTGTTCCTAAAGATCAGTCCTTTGAGCTTTCTTAATTTCTTCCTTGACCTCATTAGCTTGCCAAAAATTTTCAAGCCAAGACATGCCCAGCTAATAGCTTCCATTCCAAATCTGTCCTCAGTGTTAGTAAAATATGCAGTTAATTTAGTTTTTGTCCTAAGAGTTGCAGATGAAAATTCTCTGAAACACAGAAAAGATTGATTCCCTCTTTTTTGAGCTTTCACTGATAATTACAGTGATGACCTCTGCAACACAAGTGGTAAACAGATGCAGAAACAAAAGCAGCCTCGTAGCAAAGAGAAAAAAGAAAACATTATTTTTAAATAAAGAATGGGATCAAATTCTGCTCAAACACAAAGGATAACTGCAAAATTCTGACAGTAGAACTTGGTTCAGTGCTATTCACTGAACTTGGGTCTTTTACTGGCAGAAGCAGTCCAGCAACACAGTGAAGTCATTTCAACTGTCAAACAAGACCTCTCAAGAATGTCTTTCTAACTAATGAACAGATGGGTAAAAAAAATAAGTCAAGATCACAGACCAAATTAAACTAGATAAAATACATTACTTGTCTCCAGAAGCATGTAAAATGGTAATTTTTCAGTATTTTGCATTTGGAAAAAATAAAAGGGCTATGTTGTTTCTACAGTTTTAAAAAAATTAACCACGGCTTTCCTAGGCAATAATGTATACTGCATTAATTCTAGATAACAGACTAAAAGACGCCTTACTTAAAAATATTGTGAACTGCTACTCGAGATTTAGAGCAACCAAGTGCATGGAGATCCAATTTTACCCCAAGTAAGCCATCTTACTGTCATCCAAATATGAAGGGTGATAGAAGCTGCAGTCACCCTTATTACTACAGACTCAAGTCATTCAGTCTGCACCTCCTCATGAATACTCTCATGAAAATAGGTACACATCTCCTGTGTGTTTCAGGAGACAGCACTGCTTCTTTCATTGCCTCCTGCAGTGGGAGGCTGGGAGACAAGCACAGGCACAGTTTTAAGGTCAGTGTGAAAAGCAAACACTGAAAGCCACAGTGCATGACTGCAATTTACAGCAGCTGAGGGTCTCTCAAATGCGGGACACCTGCAGCAATTCATTTGGAATACCTATGGTCACTGCATCAGGAACAGTTGTAAGCACACAGAAATAAATCTTGCTAGTAATTTCCTATCAGTTACTGCTCTACTGACCTTAATCAGACAGAAGTGGGGTTCATGCTACCATTTGAACAAATGATGGGCAGAAAAGTCTAATTCCCACTTTGCTGCATGACCAGACCCCACAGCTGCATGGTGGTTTCTCAGACAGGCTCTCTGCTCTGCCATCCACATCTTTTGTTGCCTGGCAGGGTTGTAGGTCTGTGGGAAAACAACTGGTTGGGCAGGATTTGCACAGCACACTGCAGCAATGCTTCCATGTCTGCAAATCCTCTGCTAGCAAGTCAATTCCAACCACTCAGCAAGATGCAAGACCAAAGTCTCAGATGAGAACCAAGATACCAGCAGGAAAAATGGACAGCATTGTTTTGGAAAATATAAAAAAAAAAGGAAGCATAGTTTTCCTTTTTATTCTTCTAAGAGTGAGATCTAAGCCTCTGTGTCTTTACTGAAGAAACAAAGAGACTCAGGTGTACGTTCCTTGAAACTGCTTAAGAAATATTTACACAAAACCACAAGAGTTATGAAGCATTAGCAAGCTTCCTCACTTCAATCAAGCTGGCAAGTTTACAAATTTCAGTATGACACATTTATTGCAAGCTTACAGTAATGCTCATCTGCCCAGAAGCAGAAATGGAAAACTTAAGAGTTTGTAATGCTTCACTGAAACTTCACTTGCTCATTAACAAATGAGAATTTCCAACTAGCAGTGTGTCTGCCTCAGGACACTGAACCTCTGAAAAACGAGACTTCCTGCACAGACTCCCATGTCTGCAAATACAGTCAGGAAACAGCCCCAGAAAAATAAGACAAGCAATACAATTATTTGATTCTTTAAAATTATGGCAAAATAAAAACTTTCATTAATTTAAAGGCTGGAAAACACATATGTCTGGATGATGCTCTTAGTCATATGGTTTTGTTTAAATAGTCCTGAGAGGGGCAGGGACCTGAACCATGTGATGCTTGTGGGTCCCCTCTGACTTGAGACATTTGGTGACTCTGATGTGTCACGACATGCATACGCACACATAAACATATATACCATAAGACACACACATGTGGTATGCACATCTCCACACCAGCAGCATGGCTTGCCACTCTGACTCGTGGTTCAGACCCCGTGACTGGACACCACTGCTGGGGCTGACCTGGTTCTCCTCGCAGGACAAATGCCAAGCACAGCATTGACATTGGTTGTTGTGCCACTCCCCTCTTCCTTCTTTCAAAGGACAAAAGGGGTACAGGGAAAGCTGGAGAGATTTGCCTAAGTCTGTTCAGCCACACCTGAGATTCAGCCTTGATGTAAAACTGCACCCAGCATCTTCACACGGACTGCTCTCCTACCATGCCTACATCTGCAGGTTTGGGTAATTAGTCAGGGAATTGGTCTAATTAGTTTCAAGTTAAATATTTTAAAAACTCACTGAGAACTACAGTGAGTAAGCCATGCTAATTTAATATTGAAGGAATAAGTGAAAAGAAACATCAGGAGAGGTGTCTCTGTGCCCCACTCCCAATGCACAAAGGATTTAAGAGCTTTTACTAGAACTCATTAATTGCATCTGTGAGCTTCTGCTTGACCTCTGATTTTTCTTCAACATATTAAGACTGTGTAAAATATGTATAAATGCATGAATATGCAAAGCACAGCTACTGAAAATGGATTTATAAAGGTTTACTTAGAAAAACCAAACCAGAGAAGACTTTGATAATATATCCAAAGGACAAAAATACACTCAATAATAATAATAATAATGCACCATGTTAAAGCAAAACAAACACTCTATTACCAGCATGCAAAATATATAGTAAAAAAGCACTCCTGAAAAAACAGCATAGTAATTCTTCTCACAGATCCCTAAATATATGCAACATTGCATAAGCCCACAAATACAGAGTGATGAAAAATGAATCAGGTGGGTAACCTGACAACAGACAGAGAAACAGTGAGGATAAATAACTCAGTGAAAGTGGAAGATGGAATGGATTTTTTTTCTATAAATATTTATGACATCAGTGATGATCACTATTCTGCCTGGTGACCCAGCAAACAAAAAAATAATTAGATTGTGGTATTTTTTGCCAGCATGTAGAGGGAAATCCTGTCTGAGCTCCCCCTGTTCTGTGCTCAGGCTTTGCACCACCAGCTCCCCACTCCAGGCCCTTGGGCTGCAGCCAGGATAAAGGCTGGGTTGTATGGGGTAAGCAGCTCTAAATGCAGCCAGCCCAGCTGGCCAAGGGAGTGGACAGCTTCAGCTCACACCACATTCCTTTAATTGGTGGCACACATTCTTGTGTATCTTCTCTTGCCCATTATGGACTTTCTCAGACACTCAGGAACTGGTTATCTTTGGGACCTCAACTTAATTTGGCTAAGCTTCATAATATCCCAAAGTATTAATGGAAACTGAGCACTTAATAAAGTAAGAGTTTTGTTAGGAAACCGAATCAAACCACATCACGGCTTCATGAAAACAGCTTTCAGTGCCCACTCCCACCTTGCTTCCAAAGACCACTGCTGCAACCAGACAGCATTGGTATTATTTCATCACGGGTATCCCTCTGCCCAAACTTTAAAAACTGTTCTGTTCTGGACAAGAAAGGAGGCATGGTGACATCTGCCCGTCCCCTGGGTGACATCTCCATGAGTGGCACCGGGAGCTTCCCTTGGCTATGGAGAAGTTGCATTAGACACCTCCTGCCCTTTAATTCAGGGCTTACTAAAGTCAGTGAGGACGCTGCCTTTAAAATCACTGCCAGCAGCACTTGCCACCTGTCTCATCATTCCCTAGCTCTGCATTGCAACAGTGTAATCCTTCTGGGAGACTGCAGAGGTCTGCAGCAGAGACACACCCAGGACAGACTGACCTGGTCACACGGGTCCAGGGAGCTTGAAGGCTTTGTTGGAAACCAACAAGGAAAGGGTTCTAAGGAGGCAACAAAAAGGAAGCATATTTATCACATCATTCCCTCTCTTCCATTACAATCTCTGTTTTCAAAAAAGTAAAATGGCAAATATATCCCCACTTCTCATTGATGCTCAACAGAGCCAAAACCCAATAACTAGCACTCAGCCCTTGTACTGCACAGAGGTTATTTTAAAAAAGGTGGTATTTGCCCCACAGCAGCTAAAAAGACACAGGCAACCAACAGGGATGCTGCATTCATTTATCCAAGTTCAGCCACCAGCCTGAGTGATGAAAATAGTGTTGCAAGAAGAAGACACATGTTGACATATGGTTTTAACAGCGGATCAACTTAAAAACAATCTTGACGATAATCCCTCCAGTTTCATCGTTCTGGGATGACAAACATCTCACACACAAAAAAGAAGGGCAATGTTTTGATGGTGCTTTTTATTGAGCAGTTTCACAAACATGGTGAGTTCAAAGCCTATGTTGAACATGGATATTTTCCTCTGGCCCTGTGCTTTAGAATGACTTCATATAATTGAGATATTTTTCACTCCAAATGATGCTCTGATTGGTTGCAATTTGTTACTTATGATTAAAATTGCAGCTGACCATTAAAAATGCATTTGTGTCATTCTTCAGATTCTCCAGAGTCAGCTGAAATAAAACCACCCCTGCTAAGCTGTTTCACAGCCTGATACCTGAACAGCAAGAACATTTCCTACATTTCTTTCTCTATTTTTAAAGCATTCTCCTTTTTTTCTGAAATTTACCACTCTCACAACAAAAAAAACAAACCAGACCGAAACATTTTTGACTCAAAAACGTCACAGTCAAGAGCGGGAAGGGTGCTTGAAAGCTGAGCAGGGATGTGGGGAGATGCTGGAGGTAACCACTTCTCCACAAGGTTCATCTGTTGGAATCTTTCAAGCCTTGGACTACAGTAACTCCTTCAACATTTTCCAAGAGAAAGTACAAACCATCCTGATCAGGAATCTCCTATATCCTACATTCATCACAGCTACCTAGACTCCCAAATTTAGGGTTCATTTTCTGCTCCAGACTGCCATAACTGCTTTTCAGCTCCCAGCTGTGAAGCCTGGCTCCATGTGGGCATCCACCACCCACTCAGAATCATGGTCCTGGTTACACTGATGGCCTCCAGATACAAGCAAAAAGAATTATGATCATGTGAGGGTTTTCATCTCACTGTAATAACCCTGTAAGTGTGGCTCTTGGAGCAGGTTGTTTTTTTGTTTTTTCCTTTTAAAATAAGCTGGCATAATTAGAGATAAAAAGGAAACATGTAAGGGCTTGTGCACCTCTAAAGACAAGGATAATTGGCTTAAAAACACAAGTCTTACCTCATCACTGTCTATTTCACATTCCACAAGTTTAGCCACAGACAAATCGGTGCCCATGTTATGTTTTGATTTTTCCTCTTATTTGCTGCCTAATTTTCTTCTTTCTTTTTAAACAATACATCAAATAAATGACAATCCTTTTCTTTGCAAGCTTTTGTTTACATTTGCATGCCTATGAAATTAACTATGTAGAATCATAGAATGTTTTGGCTTGACCTTTAAATGTCATCTTGTTCAACCTCTCCTGGGCTGAGCATGGACTCCTTCAACTCAATCAGATTTCTGTCTAACCTGACCTTGAATGATTCTGTGTAAGGGACATCCACCACCTCTTGAGCAACCTGTTCCTGAGCTTCAGCACCTTGATTGTAAAAGATGTTGTCCTTGCATCTAATCTGAACCTACCCTCTTTTAATTTAAAACCATTACTCCCTGTACTATCACTACAGGCCTTGCTAAAGAGCTTGTCCCCAACCTTTCTCATAAGCCCCCTTAAGGTACTGAAAGACTGCAACGAGGTCTCTCTGGAGTCTTCTCCAGGCTGAGCAACACCATCCCTCTCAGCCTTTCCTCATAGGAGAGGTGCTCTGTTCTTCTGGCCATCTTCATGACCCGCCTCTGGAGTCGCTCCAACAGACTCAAATGTTTTCTGTGCTGAGGACCCCAGAGCTGGATGCAGAACTGCAGGTGGGGTCTCACAAGGGCAGAGGAGAGGGGGACAATCACCTCCCTTGACGTGCTGGCCACACTGCTTTCTATGCAGCCCAGGATACTTTTGGCCTTCTGGGCAGTGAGTGCACATTTGCCAGGTAATGTCCAACTTTTCATCCACCAGTACCCCCAACTGCTGTGTTGTTCTCTGCAAGGCTGCTCTCATATTTTACAGCTCATGGATATTTGGGACTCAGTGAAGAACTTGGGTATTGTTCCATTTCACTTTTTCTCACCAAGCTCTGTTATGACCAGAAATTAATTATTTCAATTAATCCCTTTATTATTATTAAGCAGAACTTATATTTAAATTTTCTTTCCCCCAAATTTAGCTAGTACACTTCAACAACTACCTTTAAAGATACTGACTTACAAGAAATTAAAACTCCACATCTTTGTGATTATTTTTCAGTGTTATCAGTTCAAACTTATTATTAAATTAAAAGCATTTCATAATGTTAAAAAGAATGTTCTGTATAATAAACTACCTTCTTATGGTAATTTTGTATAATTAATGCCACCTTTCCATGCAGTCTTTTGTGTTCTAAAGTTTATTCTGTACTCCCACATGAAAGATTAGATCATTCAGCATGTGGAGGCATTTACAGAATACAGCTCACAACTACCCATTGAATAAATAAAATAGTGAAATAAAGGGAAAATTATGTCAAAATATCAACTATTTTTTTTCTTTCAAGCACTAGCAGAGTCTTCATTCAAATGACAGGAAGGGAGGTGATGGTAGCAACTGTGAGAGATCCCCACCCTTCACATGTGCTGCTTCATCCCTCATCAGGACATGGAAAGCCTCTGCTGTGGGTTTTTTCCACCTTTCATCACAGGCAAGGTAATGACAGTGTTCACTGGAGTGGTAGGAGAGGGAGCAGATTCAACCCCCAGATCTACTGCCATGTCCACATACCCACTCTCTATTCATTTTCCCCTGACTAAATGCATCAGTGGAAGACCAGGCACACCACAAATGCAGATCTACCCAAAGCCAGGTGAAATGTTTTACAGCCATGCTGGGCAGCCCATCCACAGAACTCAGCCTGAATCCCAGACAGCTTGAAACTGACAGAAGACCTAAGGATGCCTCCTAAGTGCCAATCATGAGGCACAAGGTACAACACAGCGTGTGTCTCCCCTATCCACCTTCCCCACTTTGCTGTGCATTTGTCCTTGTGGAAGCCACACTATGTTAGAGATCTAGATAGTGGTTGCTGCAAAGGCAAAAATCTTCCATAATCTTGTCATTTTCGTTTTTGCATCTTAGATTGTTTCAACGTCCATTGTCTGAAACCTGGGAGCAATTAAAACCTGTTAAACATTTAACAAGATCAAAATTAGAAGACTTTTCTAATCCTCTGTATTTACATATTTTATGTCTCAGACACCTAACAAAACTGCTTGAAAAATATCTTAAGAGAAAGTCCAATTCATTATCTTCCATTGTTTTTCCAGTTTCCTAACAGAAAATGGGTATTTCCCCCCCCTTCCCTAATTTAGCAGGCAGCACCACAGAATCTGTGCAGTGGCCAGATTCTAATCCATCTCAAAGAGGTGATATTCTGAAATCCCTGAGTTGCTTATGGTTACACAATTCAGTGCCTTTACAAGCCAGACCAGTTCTTGCACAGTCAGTTTGCAGAAGCATGTTCAGTGGGCAGCTCCAAAACTGAGTTTTAAATGTACCAACCAGCAGAACTTATAGCATGTGCATCTTTCAGGTGCATTAAAAGTCTGCTGGTCACTCTAAGTTGATGATGAAGCAAACTTTTCTGAGTCCAAAGTACTCATCTGTCCTCTAGGAGAGAAGAAACTGGATTCTCAGTAGCAAGAAATAAATGTAAAATTGAAATAAAACAAAATTAGTATGTTGAAAATAGTTACAAAGTTCTGCCCGAAGGAGCAGCACTTTTCCTGTCAAAATGAGTTGTATGTAAAGAATTTTCCTCCTGGTGTTTGTTTCCTCTTGTATTCTCCTCTTCCACATCCTCCTCTGGGGCTGTGGGATCTGATGACACACAGTTTCAACACGGGCAGAGATAGGGATGGGATTCTCAACACAGGGAGAAAATGTAGGAAAACTGCCTTTATTCTTGAGAGAATTGAGTTTATCTGGGCATCACATTAGTGTGGTGCCGGGGAGTCCAGGTGAGAGCTGTCCAAAGGTAGCAAGTGCATAATTGTTTCCTTTATAGGTCCAGCAGCCCACAGGTTTTACAGGAACAACCAGAAGGTACAGCTTACACAAGTTTTTCCCTGCAGAAGCATGTAAAAGAACACAATCCACAAAGAGGTCAGAGGATGCACTGTGATCAGCTCAAATACCCCTCAGAATGCAGAGACACCAAAATCTCTTCCTCTGAAATTCAGCACTGCTACAAGTATCAGCTGCCATAACTAATTTCTTTTTTAATCATGTAGAATATGACATGTGCAAAATACATATTAGTGTAAAACTTTAAAAATAAATAAATAAACAACAATTTTATATGGTTCCTTTTTGTTCTTCCAAGCAACCCCAAGCAGAGTGTCACCATGCAGAACTGTCCTCCCTCCATGGTGCCAAAGGACTTGGTTAAAGGCAAAATAAAAAGCAGCCTCAGTGTGATTTTTTTTTTTTTTTTAATCATGCGCCAAGTATGACAGCAGCTTTGTGCACAGGAAGCATCTGGACACACTGGAAAGAATTTCCTGACCAGCTTTGAGTGACAAACTCAACTAACAGCTCCTTTACACCAGCTACAGAAGAGCAAATTGCTCCCATGCTATTGCTCTGGGGAAAAAAAAAGAGGGGGGAGGGAAGGAAGCCCCTCTCATTATTTTACCTAAAACAAGCAAAGCCCAAAAAGCCAGTAAAATGGATTCAGAGGCTTTTTGCTTTGGTCTGTAAACATGGAATTCCATTATACCAGATGATTCAGCCTAAACTGCTCAGCTATGAGAAGAGAAACTTGGAAAGCAAAACCCTATTAAAATGTTGAATGAGTAAGATAATCAATTTATCTTAAAAAAAAATTATTGAGCAAAACCAAACAAATAAACAGGTAAAATAAGTACAACATGTTACTAGCTTGTGGAAAAATTGCAGTTTAATCTTTCCTAAGCTTTTCACCCAATGCAAAGTCTATCTGTCTAAATTTCTCCGAAATGGCACTTGCTTTGAAGAATAAATCCACAGCTGGTGATTTATGCTGATTTAAAAAGCCTCAATATTATCAGTCTTCAGGACCTTGATGTGTTTAGTAATACCAAAAAAATCTGATCATAAAAGATGATTCTCCCCTCCTTAAACCCAAATGTTTGTTACTTTTTTGCAAAATATTTTTATTACCTTCAGTCCTTCCAAAGACAGTTCAAACAGAAGAAGCAGCAAATAGAAGTTGTTAGGGAAGTTACACAAGGACCCACCAAAATCCTCTCAGGAGGGAAAAAAAGCAAGAAGAAAGAGATGGAGCTCAGTGGGAAACACAAGTAGATAGAGATGGCTGAAAACAACTGGTAAGATTTAGAAAATAAATATGGATAGTAATGACCTGTAAAAAACATGTTCACAACAATTCCAACATACAAGGACACAGAAAAGCGCAAAAATTAACTTGGCAGTATTGGGTTAATGGCTGGATTGATGATCTAAGAGGTCTTTTCCAAACTTCATGGTTCTGTGACTAATTAAAGGCTTCCTTTCTTGGGCTGCAGAAGGATCCTGAACAAATTGAAACATGTGTTGTGAATGTTTTTGCCAGGCTTGGACTCCAGCACACAGAGCAGTGCTAGATGTTCTATTCAGGGGGGAGATGATGAGACCACAGAGTACAAGAAGCTGTGAAATGGTGCATTCACCTGCTAAGTGAGCAGCTGATGATCAGAAATACAATTACTCTCCCTGTGGTAACCATGGATAGTGCCACCATGTGCACATTTATTTAACATCCTCTGGATTCCTGTTAAACTTCGCTCCTTGTGATTTCTGTGGAATGAGTTTCACAGGTTATACATAATGTAAAAAGGAAAAAAAAATAATTCCTTTTAGAAGGTTTATTTCTCACTGATCTTCTGCTCTGTTCAGAGACCTCTGTTCTTGAATAATAAAGCAAGGGTGAGAACAGGCCCATTCATTTCCTCTGACACACAGTATAGGAAACAGAAGAAACGCTGAATCAAGTCACCTTCAAAGAATTTTAAAGGATTCAATGATGCCACAAAAATCTTAAATACCTTCCCCTGTAATAAACATTCAAGGAATTTTTTCATTAATTCTGTCTTTGTTCCCCCTTTCAGGTGTACAAGTGAAGGTGATTTGTGAGTGGTTGATGTTTTGGGCAGGTTCCCATTTTCTGCCAGGCTCAAGGGAAGTGCACGTACACAGGTCATGGTGTTCCAAAGGTCCCATGCTAGAAACTCCTGCCCTCCTCCAGAGTCACGCCACATTCCTGGCTCCTGCTACCCAGCACTGAAGGTATCTCCCAGGGCAGGCAAAACCACAGAACAGGCTTGTAGTCTTATGGAAAACTATTGCCACTGCACTAGAGATAACAGAAATCAGCTATTCCAGGCCACCCAGGAAAGGCACAAAGAGGACAAACAGACATTTTCTTCAGGGAATACAATGTCCTGCAAGAAGTACTTTGTTTATCACAAAGGGGGTCTCCCATGCCTCTGCTTAAGAAACAAAGCAAAGAAAAAAAAATCAACAGAAAAAAACCTGATACTGAGGTCTTACTTCAAAACTTTTTCTGTGAAACAGAAAAAATAAATTAAATTTCAGTGTATGTACAATTCTGGTGATTGGAAGAACACTTTCCTTATCACTTTGTCTCTCACAGTTGATCCACTCTTCAAATACTTAAACAGATACTTTTCACAAGTCTCTGCATTCAAAAAAGGCTCCAACCCCTTTATGTTGCTGAAAAAACCTTAAAAAATTAAGGTATTTAAATAAGGAAAAATATTTAAGTATTTAAAGGGTTTCTTGAGTGGATGAAAGGAAAATAATTTTTTTTAAGTTGTTTTTCAACTTCTTTTCCATAATTTTTTCAACTGACACAAACATGTCCTTTTTTTTTTTTTTGCTGGAAACAAGGTGAAGCTGTATTTCCTCCAGATGATCATGACTTTGAAATGACAGCATGAAACCAAACACACCCAGAATAAAAGTGTTAAACAAATCTTCACCCTGTCTTGCAACTCCTCTCCCATTTCCTCCTATATCCTGTGCCAAGTCCCCAACCTCTGCCCCAATAAACTTCTGACACCTCTCCTCCCAATATTTCTGTCAACAAGGTCAGCTGCAAAATAACCAAAACAACTACTCCAATTTGTGTGGCACCACGCTTAGAAGCAAGACTGCCACAAACTCTGCCCAGCACATCCAACCCACCAGTCCTCAGTGCTCCTTCCACCCCTGAAGACTGATACTGGTTCACAGAGCCTTAGGGTTTTGCTGCTTTCCCATTCTTTGTTTCCACTTTGCATTGTGCACCCATCCCCTGTGGACACCAATCCAGTTTGCCCTGAGTGCTGTGTGTGTTTTCATTTACAAGATGCTCTCTGCACCATTCTTTTAAAACATGTAGGAGACAGAAAAACAAAGCCATTAAGACTACCGCACTGAACTTCCAGGTCCAGCATGTTGATCTTAGTCTGCAGAGAGAACATCTTACCTAAGCAGGGCTGGGATTTACCTGGCTGGGGAACAGGTCTCTGGAAAGAGCCCTGGGGGTCCTAGTGGACAAATTCAATGAGTGAGTGGTGTCCTGCTGCAGCACAGAAAATCAGCAGGATGCTGGGCTGCACAACCAACACCAGCAAAGATTGTGAAGTCATTTTCACAATTTACTTAGCACTTGTCAGGCCATGTCTGGAATGCTGTGTTCAGTTTTGGCTCCTGCTACACAAAACAGATGTGGGCAGGCTGGAGAGGGTTCAGAGAAGAGCCACAAAGATGATCAAATATGAAGACTCTTTTTACAAGAAATAACACAGAGGAGACAAGTGGTAATGGGTACAAGGCACTCCTGGGGAGATTCTGATTATACACAAAAGGAAAAATTGTCACATGAGAACAGTCAGCTATTAGAATAGTCTCACCAGAGAAGTGGTGAATTCCCCAGTGCTGGACCCTTTCAAGAGTCAGATGGACAGAGTGCTTGAGTATCTTGCCTAGCCCATGTTTTTGCCAAGAAAGGCTGGAGCAGATGATCCTAGAGGTCCCTTCCAACTGGAATATGATTTTATGATTTTGGAGAATGAAAAGAATCAAAAAATCATTCTCTCTATATATATACAAATTATGTATAAAATAAGATTTACTTTCATGCAACATATGCAAAAATTTACAATGAATATACAATTATGCTTATCACTACAAAGTACTACTCAGAAGAGACTATTACTTTAACATATGGAATATATAATACATCTGGAAAGAATGGTTGCATGCATCTGAGCCTCTGGTTCAGGGTACTTGAGAATTTACATATCCCTCAGAGTTGCAAAACACACAGTAAATAATGCAATTCAAGTTATGATGGCCCCAAAATACCCATTTGCCTCCACACAAATGAGCCAAGCACTTGTCTTGTACTGGTCAGATCATCCAGACTGAAGAAGAAGTTTTGAAGTTTTAAAACATCCTTCACCCCTGTTTCCAGTGTATCAGCACATCAAAAACAATTCTTTTTTTTTTTTTTTAATTCAATAATCAACTGAGAATATGAGGGTACATGGGTTTATTTTTTGGATCTCAAATCTACAATACAGTGCATTATTTAGACAAACCCTATAAAAGACATTCAACATGGTTGTGCCAACAAACCTGAGTGTAGGATCCAAATACTTCTCAGACTAGTTTAATGGACTTTAAAATTATTCTGGAATAAAACCAAGTTTCTCACTTCCTACTTCACTTAGTAGAAGATACCATGCACTTGGTGGTATGTATATCAGTATTAAATGAGAGTAAGAAATTAATTCAAAGTAGATCTAAAAGCAGTATAAACATGACTCATGACCAATAATGAGGTATAGATAACTTTCATGTTTGTTGTGATAGATGATACCTATTCCCCACAATACAGCATGATTAAAACATGTTTCAGTTCTCTGCATCTCTGACTGCAAACTCACTTGTTCCAGTCCATCAAATAAGAAAACCATAAAGGGCCAGCTCTAGCCTTATTTAAATAATAAGCCCCAAGGAGCTAAATTCCTTGTGTTATTATCCTTCCCAGACATCTTTTTGTGACAGTGCAGCATATGAAGCTACTAAGTGTTGTGTGCACTATTTATTCTGTAAGCAAGTTGCCTGTCACACACAGATTCACAAATACTGGCTCCATGCCTTTGCCTGTCCTCCTTTATAAGGAATTATAAAATAGTTTGGGCTGGAAGACACCATTAGGATCATCTAGTTCCAGATCTCCTGCCATGAGCAGGTACATGACCTGTTTTTCAGTTGGATAAAAGGCACCTTTTTTGTTATGGGACCTCTGAACTTCCTTACAGACGCTGGACTAAGGCCTTATGCAAGATGCCCAGGGATTAGATTAATAATGATGCAAAAGATTTTGCATTAACTGTGTGACCAGGGATTAGAAATGTTAGAAGGAGAAACAAAACTAAATACATTTCTTGTCTGGGTTTTTTTTTTTTCCCCTTTCATTTTTTTCTCATTTGGCTACACATGTTCAAGCTTGCACAGCCTGGACTTCAATTTACCATCCTCAAATGCTGGGAATAGAAACACAACTCGGAAGAACAAACTTTTCCTGCAATCTTTTAGAATCTCCTCTTCAAGACAGGTGTAGATCAAAATTTGTGAAACGGGATCTGCAAGTGTTGACAAGTCAACTGCTTTTCAGAGATTTTCCATGTCAACATCAAAGTGACTGTTTAACAATATTCTTCCCCATTTCAGCCTCATGGAAGAAATCAGCCTTCACATCCAGCAGTTCATAATGCAAAAGTGAGTGAGTAAAACTGAATCAATCCTACACTTCACAAAAATAATTTTCCCATACTCACCACAGTTAGTGTACTGACATGTAAGCGTAAGAGGTGCATATATATTTTCAGAAAGCTTTTAAATTATGCCATTTATGTATATGACAGATGTCAGGAATCTTGAGACTGGGAAGAGACAGTTATGTGTAAATTACAGAGATTTGTAATACCCAGATTATTTTAGTATAAGCTCATTCATTGGCCAAGCTTTTTCAAGAGACAGTCTTGTTATTTGATCTACAGAAGTAAAGAATAAAGAAGACTCCTCCAATAAAAACTTCCCTAACAGTACGTCTTATTTGATAATGTCTCAGTCCCTATATTCTTTTCAGGTGTTCTATTATTTCATATTTCTTTAATATATTGAACTGTTCTCTTTAGTGTGCATTCTTCTCTTATTCACAATTATAAAACCAAGAACATCAGATTTTTAGCAGATATATATCTTTGAAAATTCCCAAGCCAAATAATTTCGTACAAAACTGGAGGAAAGTCAAGTACAATAGAGGACAGACTCTCCTGCACTACCCAGAGTAGAACAAATGCAGAACAGAGACAGCTGCTTGTAATGCTCTCATCTCTGCAAACAGATTCTAAGTGCTCCTAGTCAGATCCAAGACACCATGTGGGTCTGATAGTTTGTGCAAAGCCTATGATACACAGAAGTGAATTTGGCATGGCAGGTCTGCTGTGAGAGAAATGTATGTCAAGAGCTCAAGCATTAATTGCACACACATAAGTGAGCATTTACTCCAAGTTAGATGCTCCTAACTTTCTCCACGAAAGAGACATTTTAAATTGCCTTCTCAATATAATTGTGACATAACCTGTAACTACCTGTACACATACCAGATTTCAGCAATTCCCAAGTCTGACCACTAAGATATTGTTATTAGCACACCTAAGCTGCATGAAGTACCGCTGTGTTCTGCATTACAAGCCACAAGTGTGAGGACTTGCCTTATCCGAAGCACAAAAGCAGAATCCCAGGAACTAATCTGATCCCTCTATCAACAAGACCTTTGAAGGAAGATTATCTCTTCTGCAAAGCCTGGGTGTCCTTCAGTAAGTCAGTCCTCTGCTGGCTGCTATTGATAGCTGAACAAGCTATTCCCAGAGGTAGCACTGCATTTCCCAACCAGTCATGAACAAAAGAAGCACAGCCATTTCCCAAGCCATGTGCACAGATGAGGATAAAAGCAAAGATGAAATCCAGTGCTCATTTCCCTGTCTGATCTTAAATACCTGAGGATCAGTGAAATGTAGCAAACAAATTGTCTCTCCCTTATAATTTTCAAGTAAATTTCATCATGCACTTGCAAGATACTAGATGGGACTTGAATAGTCAGCATTTCACAACAGTGGAAAAGGGAATAAGATGTCTCAACTACACAAAACTCAGGCATATATACACATTCAAAACCCTGTTTTCCTGAGATTTCTATCCAATCCACTGAATTAGAAGGTCCAATAAGCACCTGAAATTTCTTATACTTATCTGACCAAGGTCTCCAAACCCTGCCTCCCATCACAAATTTCGTCATCAATTTGATTTAAATAAAGCAGTGACTGATTTGGTCTACTGTTTTTTGAAGACCTATCAAAATTATTTCTTGATTGCAAAGCAAGTATAAATTATAGCTGGTAAACACTTGAGAGTGCTGATTTACTGGTTCATTGGTGTCTGAAAACACGTCCCAAAGGCTTCTCTTGCAAACCTTTAGAGTGCAACTATTATTTATTAACCATGATTGCATTCTTATGTAGGTGGAAAAAAGATCAAGCAGTTAATTCAGCTGACTATACTTAAATCTACTAAACTAAGAACAAGCACTGCAGCTAGTCCACTACAGAAATGGTTTGGGGCAAATTAATCCACTTCTGACAAATGCATCCCCCCTAGTTCTATCCACAGAAATACCTGAATATCTTCCATTTACTTTCTTAGATACCATCAAACCCTGTTTCACCTGAATTACTAAATCCCTTTCTAGTTATTGCTCCTCCCAGGTCCTTCTATGCTCATTCTATGCAGTAACAAGGCTTAGTGTTACAGAAAGGGGAAAAAATAACCCCATACACTCTTTCCAAGTGACTCTTCATGCCCAAACTTTCACAAGGTCTCATTTTACCACAGAAATTTGTACTTGTGGAGAAAACAACAGAATTAACCTTAGAGGAGAGTATAGATCTCCCCACATTCAACACAGAGACACTTGTCTCTGTGAGAACAGGCTTTCTAAAGGAAAATAATTTCATTTTCCAATTGCAGTGCAATCCATCACTTGAGCCAATTTTTTTGTTTTATTAGATGCTTCTCTGTCTGAAGTGACAAGAAGGTACTGATTATTACTTTCTCCAGACTCAAATCTGGCATTTTTCCCAGTAGTAGGGGAAGGGGACGGACAGTGTAGAACTACACTTTCCCATCCATGTGCAAATTGTACCAGTTACCTAATTTTCCCGAAATATATAAGAACATATTTTCTAAGTTCACTAAATTTCTGACAGTAATAAATGAAGGCTACTATTTGGACAAACTTGTCATAATTATTTCTAGATGCTAACGCATTCCACTAAATATTCTTACCGTGCTGCCAGTGTGAACGCTAATGAGGTACCCAGAGCAGGCATCGTTATCTCTCATGTTTCACAGTGATGCCATGTGAATACACAGGAAAGCAGACATTGCCCTCCCACAAACCTTTCTCTCCCATCCTGAACAGGATTCCTGTGCTTTTACATCAGCTGATAAAACAACATTTAATCATCTGCATTGGCATATGCAGGCACACAGTCCATTTTGAGCCTGCATCTTTGGCAACACATCCTAAAATTTAGCAACAGACAAGGCTTTGATTCATAAACCATAAGATCACAAATAACCACAAAGATACTTCCAGCTTTTAATCCAGTATGTATCTAATCTGTACATAAAACTGTTCAAAGAACAAGTCTTGCCCACTTCCCTTAGCAAAACAGACAATGGCAAACTACCAAGACTGGTTAAATATTTCTGCTTCCTGCCATAATATTTTCTGCCCTTAGTTTTGAGATTGGCAGTAGCTCAATAACTCAGAATTTTATGATTTATGGAGAAATAGACAGTAAACATAAATGAAGAATAAGTATATAGAGATGTTGCTTTTTTCTTCTAAATCCTGAATGAAGTAATTGTGTAAAACACATTTTTCATAGAGCAAAAAAATACTTTTAATGCATAAATGATATTCACTTTTCACCATGTATTTTACCAGTAAGAAGAATCTTGCAATGTAACAGAACACAAACTTTTTCCAAAGGAAAACTAACAAATGCACTATTTTTGAGTCATGTAAAGAAAACCAGAATAGAGAAATGGTTCAAAGAGAAGACTCTTTCTCTGGCAGAGATCTGACCAGACAGTAAGTAAAACCTACTGATGATCTTAAAAATTGTCCAATTATGGGTAAATGTCTGAGCTTTGCCCACAGTGTTTACATGACCTCCAATGAACATCCTGAACTACAGCCAATATTCACTAGAACCAGCTACTGTGTAAACAACTGTGAAAAAATATACAGGAAAAGCTTTGTCAAATTTGTAGCCTGCAACTGCATACAGTGGGAATAGATGGAGCCTTACAATAGTGCCCCAAATCAGTTCTCCACACAGAGAAAGTTTCCAGTGATAAGGGGCACATGTAAGGCACGTTCTTTTGAAAACCTGACTCCCATTGTTCACAAAGGGAATGGTGTTTACACAGGAAAAAGTCCACTTTCAACAAATCTGAAATCCAACAGATGTTTCCTTCTATCCAAGCAAAACAAATTTGTGACCCATAGCTGCCCAATCAGAAAGCTTCAAAATTATTTCTGCAGGAAAAAAAAACCCCACACTTGACAGAATGATCCGGAAAACAAAATCAATAAAATTTGTATTTCAAAATTGCAACTGTTACTAAATTGAATTAACTTTAAAGAGAATATCTTATGATCCGGATTTGAAGAGACACAACATGATAATTTTGGTTTGTAAAAGAGAAAATAGGGCAGACTGTTAACTCACAAGTGCTCTGCATTGCAATTGCTCTCAAATCTATTTAACTTCCCTTCTTCAGACCTCCTGCAAACCCCTCCAAAGCTGCTCTTGGTTTCTTCAAATCTTATAAGACTTCTCTTCCTTTGCAAACAGCAAATAAATAACAGAAGTGGCTGAGCAGAGTATAAAAGTGGATCTTTTTGCTTTATTTTACAGTATACACTAAAAATATAGCAAGCTTAAGCACTTTGTAGAAGTGTAGAAGACAAAGAATTTCAGGCTTTGACAAAGTTGTGCATTCGAGACTGTGCTGTTATACACCTTACTTTGACTTACAATCAGGAGAAAAGTTTCAGGACTTCCAGGGTGCACCTGGTGGCATTACACCATTACAGAGCAAAGCTGGATCTGGTGACATTCTGCTGCACAGCTGAATGCTGCAAAGACAGCATCTTCCAAGGAGTTGGTGCACTTTCTGTACCCAACAATACTGAACTGAGATGGATCACAGGTTGCTGAGGATTTTATCAATTTTTTATACCTTTTATAAAATGTAGCTGCAGAGGTCAAACAAATTACATTAACAGCTAAATACAAACACTAAAGCTAAAGTTAAAATAGTCTTAAACATGACAAGTGTAATCAGTGCATCCAACCTTCTGTGCCACCTCTACCTTCAGGAGTCATTTCTGCACCAAACTTCACTCCAGTTATTTCTTGTCTAACTATTTTGTGAGCATTATACAAAATTTCTACCTCTGTAAAGTTTTATGTGCAGCACCTTCAGCACTGAGGTTCCTTACCCCAGCTGAAGCTTCTGCATGCCCTAAGATGAATATAAAAAGGCAGAACTGAAATCTGTCAGCCATGCAATGCACCATTATTACAACCAACATGAATATCAGCAGTGTAAAGGAGACACACTGAGATGCAATTCAAATCTGCCTATCAAGCAATTATAGCAGAAAGTAGAAGTGGCTTTCTCTCTCCCCCAGTAATCCTATTTGTCCTTTAAATAGATCTTAAGCATAATCTTGAACTGTCAGCATTTCTGTAAAGAAATACCAGCTCAGACCTAATTGGATTTGTCAGACAATCACAGCCCAACAGTTCTGTGAGATCTAACAGCTGAACAGGTGTGGGACAACCTTCTACGCTGTAATATAAGAATATGAGTTCATTTCAAGAGGGGATATTTCCTCTGAAATTAAGTGATAAAAAGAAATAATTTGTGGCACAGAACCCTATGCCTTAGCAACATCATGATGTGTGGCATAGCTAAGGTTGTGTGAGCTACTGCATATAGAAAATTATCTGCAGTTAATTGTTCAACCACTGTCACTTGGAGCTGATCTGAATGTAGGAAAATGGGGGTTAAAAAAATCACCAAGAATTCTGGCTTGAACACATAACAGTAGCATTTTAAAAGAAAACAAGTATATGCTATATCACATATAAACAAGAAAGATAGCAGAGTATGTATCAGTTGAAGAGCAGAAATATTTCCTATTCCTCTGGACTTTTTGTGTCATCTACATATATAAACATACATACAAAAACTTGCTCTCTGTGTCGTCAGCTTCCTGTTCTGTTCAGGTTTCTCAGGTTTCTATGGGCTGGAACAGTGTATTTTAGACACAATCTAGGGGATAATTGCTTAAAGGCCACACCACCCTCATCCTTTGAAATGATGGAGAGACTGCATGTTCAGGAAGTATAATAAGTCAGATTTAAAACGCTTCTAATGCCTACAAATTGTGGTTCCTTTAATGAAGATCTGGATTATTCCACATGTATCTGGATCCAGACCTGGGGCAAAAGGGAATTAATGTATTGAGTCTATCACTACTAATAGTCAGGAGTTATACACTCGCCTACCTGTTGGCTTATCCACACCAAGGAATCCAGCCTGTCCCAGGATTTTGAACACTTTATGTGCTGGGAACTGTCCTTCTTCTTCCCACTTGTCCACAAAGGGATTAATCTCCTTGTCAATGATCTGCATTTCGGAAACAAATTGTACAAGTTGTAAACACAGGCATCCTACACAAAAACTTTTGACTACATTCACCTAAAAACTGTAATTCAAAATGAAAAGAAAAAAGCATATACATGGAAAAAATTGAAAGTCCACTTATTTTCTTACTTCCTGCTGGATATCCTTATTCTCCACTCACCCACAATTATTAATGTACATGTATAATGTACTACAAATGTAATGGGACAAATGTAAATAATTCTTTTAGCAATTACTGCTAGAATAGGCCAGCAGGGTTAATTTAAGCCTCTCCAAGGTCTAGGAAAATGGCTTCCCCCCCCACTACTTATTTACCTTTTTGGTGTATAGAAAGTGACAGGAAGGGAAATATGGATTATCCTCAAAAGAACCTTGGCATAACAGGTTGATCTGTTCTTGATGACCACACACAGTACCAAGAAAGTCAAGCAGAAGAGACTCCTTTCCTCTCCCTTTGCCTGAAACACTCTCAAGGAAGTTCGTGCTGTTTAGGGCACTTATGTCTAGTCTGTATTAAGTCTGACAGAACATGCACTGGAAAAGTATGATCTCTTTCCAGAATTTATGACATTCCCCAGTCTAGCCCCTGAGCAACTCTTGTCTGTGCTACTGATAGTGCTGCATACTTTCCAAAAGTCAGTGTCTCAGGCTGCCTGACTACTGTCCTTGCACTGCTCAGGCTGCAGCGTTCCCTTCCAGCCTTTGTAAGCAAAACCCATCTGGAGTACAGCCACTACACTCAGCAACACTTCCAGATTTCAGGGCATAAGAGAGGGATGTTTCGCTCCACAAAGTCCCAGATTTCCATGGCCATGGGAAAGGAGTGAAGTGGGCAGCCTGCAGATGTGTTCTTGCTGCCTACCAGCTCCTCATGAGCAGCTGGTGGTGCCCAGCTCTGCCCACCTCTGAGCCAAAGCAGGCCTTGGCACAGGCTGCTTCTGCCACGCAGCCAAGGGCACCACACACCTCAGTCAGCCTCACCAGGGCTCCAAATGGGAAACATGCTCCTCCCAAACTGAAACCTACCAAAACAAACACCAGCTCCCAATAGAAAGGTAATGCCTTTAACCTGTGACCATGATTTTATTACTATGCTGTCTCATGAAGAGAGAATTTGTTATTTCAAGAACTTACTGCTCTTAGTCTTCTTTCCTCACTGAATAAACAAGTCCTGTGGTGCTAACTATTTCTTGAGCTGGAAATAGAATACTCTCTCTCCTAGTCTGCTGTGTTCTTGAAACCCTGTGGAACCTTCTTCCAAACTATCTATTTATTGCACATTCTTTGGAGAATTTCAGCCCATATATGGCCGCTTTCTGCCTTCCAGTTGGCCACAGAAATAAGCATACTTGAATGCTGGTAACAGAAAAATCAGTTTTTCATTCTCTTACCGAATTCTGAGAAGTTTGTATACTGAATGTTCAACTCACTCAGTAACTATCTCTCTCACTCTGTTATATTGATAAACACAGGCCTAATGATCAATAGTAAAAGAATACTGAGAAGAACCCTATCTAGGAGAGCTCACGTTTCTCTTCTATATTGCCACATCCCATATGCTCAGATCCTGAGATACTGACCCTTGATGTTGAAGGTGGTGAAACACCTTTTTGGCTGACAGAGGTTTTGTTTGTTGTGGCTGGTACTGGGCCAAGGGTTTTGTAGCCTACATACAAAGCTACCTTTGAAGTTAAGCAGATTCTGAATGACTAAGCCATGATTTCTGCAGGTTTGCTCCTGCACCTGTGAGTAAAACTCAAATTTCTTAGCAAAACTGACCTATTACCAGGTGAGGTTTGCCACATCGAGTAAAACAAGATCTTCCTTGCAAGATGCAACAATAAAACCCCAAAAGACAACCTCACTGCACAAACCATAAATTATATATGGCTTTAAATAAACAAACAAACAAAAAAATTCACAGTCCAGATACTAATAGCCACAGTTTCTTCTTAGTTATTGGGTCATGCACTGTATTTTTGCAAAGATTTAAATAAGTCCTGTCAAAAGCTTTTATGCTTCAGTTGCAAAGTGCTTGCAAAAATTGCTCATGTTATTTTATAATCGTAATGGGATTGGGGGAGCACCTTTCCTTGTAGTACCACATACAAACAAGACAAATTGCTTGAGAACTCCAGTACTGATAGACTGGCTGGTGCATCAGCACTGTACTGGGTACTGTAATCCCTTCCTAGAAAATCCAAATTAAAAAAGGAGAGGTATTTCTAAAGGGTCAAGACAGCAGTGACTGAATGATCACAAAATTTAACATTTGCTTAAAACTTTGTGAAGGCAGGTCAAATAATGCTTTGTACTTAATCATCAGATTTGTCCCTTCCCATGGCTTTAGTGATTCCCTCACATTTGTGCCCCCAGAAAAAAATTTTGCACTTGAACTGCAGACAAATATTATGTAAGCACCTTAACTGAAACTCTAAGGTATCCATGCAGTGTTTAGCAATTATACAGAAGCGAGGTTTCAGCAGTATGCAAGCAGCTGGTCTGCTTATTTATATATGCTTTACCATGAGAAACATGGAAATCATGGGTGCTAGCATTTAGACTTCCATCACTAGGATACTAACTACAACAAGATCTAAAACTTCTATCAGTAGAAATATTTAGCAGTGCATACTACAGATGCCATCTGACAGATATTGCCAGCCACAAAAGAAATCTTTCCACCTGATCTAGCTTGCCAAATCTCAGTGGCATTTGGTATGTAAAGTTAAGGAGCCATGTAACTTTCCCACCTGCTGAAGTACCAGTAAACCACAACAAAAATTGTATTTTTCCTGACAGCAAGGGCACATGTATGAAAACTTGTTTTCTTCTCAGGCTACTTCATCTGAACATTGAAGATGTAAACTTAAAGGCTCTGGAGGCAGCCTTGGTTTAGCCTGCATCCCAGCCTGAGCTCAGGCTGCTCTCTGGGGAGCCTCCAAAAAATGGCCTCAGGGCTGTTATCAGCTGTGAATTATTAAAAACACTCTGGATACTTGCCCAGTTGGAAACGGATCAAGCCAACAAATTCACTTCATGTTGAATGATGGTAAGAAAAATTGGTGTTTTTATTAGAAATTATCTTGACGAAATTTTGTGAAAACAGCACCTGTAGCTTCCTGCCCAGGACTAGGGAAATGCCACGGCAGGGTTGGAGAGGGGGCAGAGACATAAATTCAGATTTTTTTAGAAACAGGTAATTTTAATTTCTCTTCAGAAAAGAGCACTGAAAATATCCCCCCAAATCACTGCCATAGTTCTGACTATTTTCCACTGAAACTTAGTATATTATTTAAATGAGAAAGGTAACAAAAAAATATGATGCTGATGCTCAGTATTTTGTGCTGATATTGTACCAGCAACTACCCAGAAACATTAGCAATTGCCATTTAATTCTGCATTCTAAAATAAATGCATTCTATAACAGTAGAAACTGTACTTGAATTAATTTGTGTACTTAGAGAATGTACAGATGTCCTTTACAGAGATTAAAGATTAGTTTTCATTATTCACCAGTCGGTTTACCTTCTATCATGCAATTCAGAAATTAAAGACCATACCAGTTCTACATACAATACCTCTTCTAAGTACTCCTTATAAGACTGTACAGAGCACAGTGTCAGCATGCTACCAGCGAGATGATGACTTTTGAAACAATAAACTGAATTCTTTAAAAATTACAGATTTTTACTAAAGCTTCCTGTGAATTATACCTCAGCTGAGATTAGACTAATTTGCTAGAGAAGCAAGAGAAAATGTCTAAAAAAAAGGTATTTTGTATTAAGAAGATTAAATGGAGTCTGTGGGGTCAGGATTAGATTAGGTGTTAGGAATAAATTCTTTACTCAGAGGGTGGTAAACACTGGAAGAGGTTGCCCAGAGAAATTGTGGATGCCTTGTTCCTGGAAGTGTTCAAGGTCAGGTTGAAAGTGACCTTGAGCAACTTAAGCTAGTGACCAGCATCACTGCCCACAGCAGGGGGCTGGAAATAGATGATCTTTAAGGTCCTATCTAACCCAAATCATTGTATGATTCTATGATTTTATGACATAACTGTTCCATATTATGTTATGAAAGCTGCATTTTTTTCCCCTTTAAATCAAGTTACACCAGTTGACTCAGCCCTATTAATATAATAACCAAAGATGACACAGTTAATAGGATCTTTAATGTAAAAAGCAAATAAATAACAACAAACCACTAATGATAATTCTTAAGTGGTTATACCTACATATTAGTGCAACAATGACTTTAACAGGAGGTAATAGATCAGAGATTCCTTTGCTTTCCATATCAGAAATAAATGAAGCAAATAATTAACAGCCTTCAAAACAACATTTGTCCTTTAGTTTTAATCAAAACCACAAGCAGCAATGACTGCACAGTGAGACAACAGCATTGTAGCAACACTGTGTTGAGGCCAAGGTAACACTTTAGAAAGTACTTTAGAAAGATGCAAGTCACAGCTGAGGTGGGCAAACCCATGGGCCACACATGGGTAATACCAAACCTGGACACCAAAACCCACCCCAAGGGTACAAGGCAGCCAGGACCCCACTGGCGAGCTCCTGGCTGGCCACACGTGCAGCCTGTTCCTCAGCTGCTCCCCAGGAGGGCCTGGGGAAGGCTTTCCATGATGATATGGGGTTGAACTGAAAAAGCTCAATTTAAAAGTAGACATTCATCTCATGACACTGTGAAAAACATGTGGAAGAAAGAAGTCCTAAGTCCAAAGATGAGCTGCCACTTCCCACATATTGATCTCCATCAGAGTTCCCCCAAGGCATGTATCTCAAGCACACCCGAATGAGTTTCTCAGAATATATTACTCATTTCTTCTCACACCTGGGCTAGGAGGTCACAGGCCTCCTTGACTTGCTCAAACTCTTCCAAAGCCCTAAATAAAGTTTGATGGACAATCCTTTCTCAGTAATACCCTTCAGAAGGGTAGGAAAAGGGCACAGGGAAGGAGACTGAGGTGTCAAACACATCCAGAACAGAACTAGGGAGAATATAGGTGCGTGAGAGAAGCAGGTCAGCTCCTTGTAGCTGCTACCTACAAGAGAGGCTGGGGAGAGACTGAGCTTCTGCCATGGCAGCTCACTGATGAGAATGTCTGTGGCACGTAGTAGGCGAAACCATGTCCTGCTGTGCCTCCAGCATTTATGAAGTCCCTCCAGCACTGGCTGGATGGATGGCAGTGCTGTGCTTCCAGTCCCCAACATACAGGCTAGGAGAGCCTAGCAGAAGCCAGGAGCTGCCCACGTGCCTGGATCACCCAGCATGGTGGTGGCAAGCCTGATCTGACAGGCTCACAGAAGAGGCAGTCATTCAGTCTGTGATGACATCGAGTACAGAAGCAGAGGCAGTATGTGACTTGAAAGACCTAAACAGGCTAAAAATAACCCCATTAAACAAATATGATTTAACCACACAGCAGCCAGAAAACGTTCCTGCAGTGCTAATCTTGCCTGCTCATACAAAGTTACTTAGTGCACTTTCTTCTGGCAAGCAAAATCCACTATTACAAGCTTGCCTGTGGTCTGCAGTAATCTAGAGAGTGAAGCTGCAGCCTACTGCTTCCTCTTTCAGGATGCACCACCAGCACAGGGCAAAGGTCTTCAGGAAGTTTTGCAGGACCATTGTCTGGGGATCTTTTTCTTTGTGAGTGGGGTTTTTTCATTGTTTTATTTTTGGGGGTTTTTTTTGTGGATTTTTTGTTGGGTTTGAGTTTCTTTTGATATTAATTGAAACAAGGGGGATAGCCCCTCACTCCTCCAATAAAAGCATACATTACTATTAACTAGGAGCTCACCTAGGAGATCTATGTAAAATATAACTCACTGCTATGCAAGGCGTCTTGCCAAGGTAGCAAACATCCCAGATGCTGCCAAAACACTTCTCTGCTTCACAGACAAGTCTCCTCTTGCCCATAATATAGAAGATTTGGTATTTGGATACAAGATGCATCTCTTACTCCATAACCCCCGTTGGCTGCCCAGCCAAATATATCATGTGACACACCTGGGCAAATGAACAGCTACAGGAATTGTCAGTTAAGAATTTGCACTATTTGCATATGGGATTTGAGGATGGGCCTCAATGATGATCTGGAAACTTTCGTACTCTGATCTGTGATCAGATTGTTTCTGGAAACAAGCCAAGAAAACATTTTCCACAATGATGTGGGGTTGAACTGAAAAAGTTCACCTTAAAAGTAGACATCCATTTAATGACCCTGTGAAAAACGTGGCAGATAAAAAGTCCTAGAAGCAGAATATCCTGATAAAATCAAGAAAAAAATTAATTAATTTTGACTTAAGCTTTTCAAACATTTGATCTCACCAACTTCTTGTACTTTTCATGTGCAGAAGCCAATGGCTCTACTTGGTGCCTGCAGGACAATATGTAGTCCACACAGAGAAAAAAAAACTACTGGTTGAAGAGGACACTTCAAGACAGCTGGAATACGTCACTGAGAAGACAAAAGAAAGTGGATTTTTCCAAAGCTGTTGCACACAGCTGTGGCCAGTATTGACCTTCCAGAGAAGCTTCCAATGGATTTTAAACAAATATTGAGTTGGAGTGTATATAAAAATCCAGAAAACTTTCCTAATAGCTGGAAAATATAAGGCTTAAATGGGAAATACATGTATTTAAAACTTATTAACTAGAGCACCACAATTCCTTTTTGTACCTTCAATGGAGCTGTGCCACAGGCAACAAAGTAATCTACAATCTGCTACTGCACTGGGTACCAAGGACTGCAGTGATCACCAAATACAGGAACAAACAGTAACTAAATGAAATTTTCCCTTTCTCAGAGGAAAAAAAAATAGTGAAGGGAAAAAACCTATAATGTAAGAGCTTCTAATTGTGTAATAAAACATACCTGTCCTCACCTCATCTATTTTTTACAAAATCTGATTTTCCATGGAAGAAAGCATGCACTTTTTAAGTATTCTGCAACTGTGCCTGGTCTATTCAGTTGTCAGTATCTAGACAAGCTCCTGTTTAAATCATTGTGTTTCTTCCTTTTCACTGCAACGCAGTTCCTTGTAACAAAGCTAACAGATAAAGCAAGGCTGATTACTGGTTCAGAAATTTGAATACTGATTATCTTTTTGTCCCATACATCTTGCTACCATTTTTACTTCAGGAAACCAAAAAATCCAAACCCTGGATCAACAACAAAATTTTTGTCAGCACTTACTGAAATCTTAAAATGCTACAAGCTCACCAGAGAGTGCGGAAGCATGTTCTGCCCTCCACCCTATGCAGCTGTTGGCACATCTGGGAGCCCCACTGCTGAAGCAGAGAGGGCATACATCATCACCATACTAAGAAAATGAAAGGTTCAGCCCACCACCCTGGAGCTGAGCCCTGCTCAACAATTTCCTGAGGAATGAGAGGCTAGAAGGCAGCTCCAGCTGGGAAGGAACATACAGGATCCCAGCCAACACCTTCTCCCTCCTTATGCCATTTTTCCAAAGACAGTTGCAAAGACGAATCCCTCCTGTGCAGACCTGAGTGTCTTGGCAGTCCCTGCACACTCAACTCCTTCAACTGCCCTATCCAAGAGTTGGCCAGAAAACGGAGGATCCAAATTTTGTGAAAAAGCAAGTGCTGAGGGCACAGCTATCCCTAGGATCTGAGGGAAGATGCTTTTAAACCAGCTTAGTCCTACAAGATCAAAAATATGTGCTGTGCCAATTTAGGCACTGATCCGGGACAAGCCTTTTGGATGTCAGGGAGCTCTGGAAAAGTATCCAGGCTCTTTGTATTGACTTATGAAAGAGATGCAGAACTGAGCAAGTGATCATCTTTATTTGCTCCTGCAAATCATACTTTCCAAGACAGAGATGCTGATGAGATGCAGCATAATGTCCAGCAGAGGCTGGGATGTCAGGGTTTGGGTCCTCCTTCTGACTCTCAGTTACATCCCTGTAGGAACAAAGCAAATTCTCTCACTGCAGCCCTCTCACTATCACATCTGAATTGTCAGACAAACTCTATCAACTCCAGATGTTTGCTTAGTCATAAACTGCTTATTAAGACACAATTTTAGTTGTCATAAATGCATAACTGTATTGCCTAATCAAATGTGACAATGATAAAGCAATATAATAACTTGATCTGGGACACAAAAAATATCCACTAGGCACAGTTCTACTAAAAACTGTTCATTGAAAAGTCTAACTAGATACAGTGAAAATTTGTTCTAACATTGATATGGGGCAGGAAAAAAAATCAGAGGACACAACTGCAATCTCAGATATATGCACAACTCTGACACCAAGTAACAAATAGGAGTGCTGATTACAAAATTGCCTTTATTGCACTTGTGCTACACACTGAAGCATTTGTAGAGAAAGTGAGAAAGTGACATTGTTCTTATGAGAAAAAGCTTTTTACAGAGCTTGCTTAAATAAGCTGAAGCTCTTTTTTTTTTTTTTTTTTTTTTTTTTTAACTCTCCTGCTCTCCTACACTGATTTAAAAGTACTTCTTGGTAGGGCACTAGTAGGTGTACTGGATGATCTCTTATTACAGGGGTGTATCCCACCTGCCTCTTCCAATAACAACAAAATTCACTTATGAAGATTTCCTCTATGATAAATTGCTACCAAAAATTCTTGGCACCAGCAACAGAATTAGCCCCTAAATATTTGTGTGATGTTTCTGTCAGGCACAAGATGAAAAAGAGTACTGCAATATCCCAGAATCTGGGAATACATTTTGCTTCCCTTAGACAGAAGGGCTGTCAGTGCAGAATCTGTGAGCCTTACCAGTGTCACATCTGTTTTCTTCCTGAAGCTTTTAACTTAGGTGTATGATAAATTTGGTTTGAAAATTACAGGTCCCTGTCGTGTTCAGATTCAGCTGTGTGTTTTCTCTTTTCTAATTTAGTGAGAAACTAACATTTAAGTGATTCTTTGTAATACCAACAAGTTATTACTTCATCCTTCTGTGGCAGGGGTTTATGATTTCTTATGATAAATAAACCAACTCCATCCAAGGTGCTCCAGTGTTAATAGTGGTCACCCTTCATTATTTTGCAGGTAATCAGAATGAGCCATATTATTTTAACAGAAAGTTTACCAGAAAATTAAAGGAAGTCTCAGTATTAAATTCAGATCCTGCAGGCTCTAATATGAAGAGACATTAACTGCTGCTGCTGCAAAAAATAAATATATATATAT